>PVJH01012595.1:0-63744 GCA_004026705.1 Nesogale talazaci | reverse complement strand
AAAAAAAAAAAAAAAAGATCGCGGGCAGATCCAGTATTGTTCAAGGCCCAGAGAGGGAAGGAAGCACCCATATGTCACACAGCACAGGGCCGGCAGTGCTGGGAAGAGCAGCCCGAGTCCCAGTTTGAGGCTACGGGGTGAAGGGTTTGCAGGCTCGAATGTCCTGAGTCATTTGTTAAGTGGGTGTCTGCAGGCGCATTGGCTCCATCCAGTGCCGAGGCCTGGAGTGTACCTGCTAAGGGACACTTCTGCACACTCTGGCTCACAGAGCACCCTCCGGCGTGTGTGAGGACAGAGGCTCACCTTCCTCTGGAATGTGTTCTGCTTTGTGGCGCTCAGTGTCCTGGTCGGGAGATAGACACTAGATGGACAGCTAACTGTGAGGTCAGCAGTTCAAAATGCTCCTGGGGAGAAAGGCAGGCTTTGGAAAGTCACAGGGTCATGCTGAGTTGGCCCGGAAGTCTCTGGTGACAGCAGAGGGGAGGAAGGTGCAGGGAGCTGCCAGGCACTCCTTCTGTGGCAGGGGTGGGTGGGAGAGAGCCGGAAACTCATTTGGACCAGCTTCCTGCCTTCCCTGAATTCTAGAGAACCAGACATTTCTACCACTCCTGGTGGCCACAGGGCCCTGTAGCCGAGAACCTGCCCCACTTCACGTGAGCAGAACTTGATTGGGCCCCAAGGACACTGGTGATGCCCTGTGAGGATTCTTGCCTTCCATGTGAGAGACCAGGATTTGAGGCCAGGTCCACGGTTCAGAGGCAGCCCCTGCCCAGCCACCAGCAGAGACCTGCAGGTTGTAATGTTGCTGAACAGGTGTCCGGGGAGCTCCTGAACTAAGCCTGTGAACTGCCAGGCTCTGATGAACCAGAAAAAACTGCTTAGTGATCGGCTTTCAAAAGTCAGCTGGTACATCCTGTGGATCACTGTGCGCCGCCCCCCCCCCCCCCCCACGTCTTCAGTGATCATGGGGAAGGGCCGAGTAACATTGGGCCAATGGAAGCGGGAACAAGGGAATGGGCCTCGTTTCTTGCAAGCACGCAATGCCAGCCTGAGACAGAGGAGGGAGAGCCTTCATTCCAGCCACAGGGACAGGGAAGGGCATCCCACGGAGAGAGGCGTGCTCCCCCTGCCAAGGCCTGGCTCAGCTGGCACAGAGGGCAGGCAGGGGACATGGGGTGGGGTGAGGGAAGAGTCACGGCAGAGCGGTAGGCGGCTGTGCTTTAGGGTCCATGCCCAGCTGCCAGGGGGCTGGCCCGTCTGCGAAGCTGCTGGGCCCTCTGTCTTATACCAGAGGCCCCGGAGCTCATTTTCAATCAGGCCCTGTCCCCAGCACACAAGCTGAGTTAATTAAACATAGCCTTCCCTTCAGCGAGGAAATGAAAAGCAACCTCTTGATAGAACAATTAGTATTTACAGTCCTGCCCCCTCTGCCTTCCCCTCCTGCCTTGCCATCCTTAGCTCCGACTTGAAGCTCCCCCCACCCCCCACCCCTCTGGCTGCTGTAAATTAGCAGAAGGGAGGAAGCAGAGGAGGCTGTGTCTTGCCATTCCTCCCAGGGGCAAGAAGCCCCGAGGCCGCTGCGGGCCGGGGAGCCTGTGTTCAGGAGCAGAGACCTAGGCCACCGAGCTGCTAGAGCAAGGTATGTTCACAGAAGAGGAGCAGTAGGGCGTTCCTCATAGATTGGAGGCCCTGGGTGGCGCCGCCCCCGGATGCACTTGACTGAATGTTGGAGACTCCCCCCAGCGGTGCCTCTGAAGAAAGGCCTGGCTGTCTGCTTTGTAAACGCAGCTGTAGGAGTCCTGACGGAGCCAGTTCTGCTGTGTCACGCACCGAGTGGCTAGGCCTCTGAGACCAAGAAGACCAAGCAAGAGCTTACATAAAAGAATGTGCCACAGACAGTGGCTGGTGCAGGCTGGTTCCTCCACTTTTCCTCCAAAGGCAGGGCCCCCAGGGGCCCGGGCTCTACAGTGCGCTGAGCCCCATCCTGGCTGTGTGGCATCCGGGTGGGTCCTTGGCTTCGCTGGGCCTATGGGGAGACGCAGCCCAGGTCTGTCTGCAGTAAGGGCTTTCCCAGGAAGTGGAGGATATACAGGCGAGGGCACGTGTGCTAGGCCTGACTTTGAATCCTCCTTTGTGTTGCTGTGTCTTGTTTAAAGGCAAGCAAGGGGTCTTTAACACCCCCTGCCTCCGTTTCTGTGTCTGGAAAGGAGGTGGGGGTGGGACTCGCAGGAGTGCGTGCGTCTCCAACATCCTGGTCAGTGCGTCACAGACGCCAGCTGTTTCTGTATTGTCCCGGCTCAGAACGAGACACTGTACTCCGGTTTAAATGCAATGCAAACGCACGCACATATTGATAACAAATGTGAAGGATACATCAAAGACGTGTACTCTCTAATGTGACAGGGGTAGGTGGCAGCCATGCGTGGAATCTGGAATCTGGCCCTGCTGCCGCTGCTTCTGAGGCTGAGCCTGGCAGTGGACCCCCTTCTTAGAGGCGGAGGCTGGGATTTCCTTCAGAAATGACTTTAGATGGGGGTGGGGTGGGGGGCAGGCATCTTGGCTAGCCAATCCCACATCTAAGACTCGGTGGATGAACTCTGGTACCTCAGTTTCCCCTTTTATAAACCAGAACTCACGAAGCCTGTGAGCAGCATTGCCCTGTGGTGGCTGGGCGTCACCGTCCGCCCAGGGCAGAGCTGCCGACCTGGATCCTGATGGATGAGCCCCTGCACCCCGAGAATCACGAGCACCTCAGAAGCCCTTGCTGGGAACCACCATGTGCGGGTGTCAGGCTGGGTGCTGAGGTTGGAGAGAGAAGGCAGCCCTGGAGCTCCCTGCCTCCAAGGGCAGCTGTGCCACCCCCCCCCCCCATTAAGTTCACTGGGGCCTCCAGGCTCTGGAGTGAAGCCCTGGGGACTGAGCAGGGTGTGTGTGCAATGAGCATCAGAGGTGCTCAGGAGACAAAAGTAACCAGGGGTCCCTCGAGTTGAGGAGGTAACTTACAGGGGCATCTCCTCCCAGGTGCACATCTGGTGGCCTGCCCTCCCAGCCCACCTCCTCAGCTCCCCTCCCCTTCCATTGGACTAGACAGAGACACAGCTTTCTGCCCCGTGATGGGAGCTGTGGCTGGTGACAGGGAGGGGGACTGAAGCGTTCAGAACTGGATGGCAGGTGACACCAACCTTGTTGTTCCTCTTCTGTGAACAAAAGCAGAGAGGTTTAGACACTGGTTCTGAGAGAGGTGTGTCAGTCCGGGTAGACCAAAGGAACACATTTATATACACACATATGGATATAAGGGAATGGTTTATATACAAAAGGAATGGAACACTGAGAAAACATCCCAACCCAGTCCAGTTCAAAGTCATAAGTCCGATATTAGCCCATAGGCCTGATACCAGTCTATAATGTCTCCTTCTGACCTACGAAGTCACAGGTCAGTGGGTGCAGTGTCCCGGTGCTGGCAGGGGTCTCCCCATGGTTCCTCACTTCCAGGGCTCAGGATCCATCACCAGCATCCAGTGGTGGTAGAAGCAACTCATCGCTGGCAGGGGTTTCCATGTGGCCTCTCCAGCTTCAGAGGTCTGGTTCCATCAGCATAAAGCCATGTGGCTTCTACTCTGATTCCTTCAGCTCCTCAGATGCTGCCATCTTGTCTTGTCCGTCGTTTGTTGTCTCTGGGACTAACTCCCAACAACTAGGGAGATAGCTTCTCATCTCCACAAGGGAAAAATCGCAAGATTTCTAAAAAGTCCCAGGAAAAGCCATGCCCACACGGAGGCTTCATTGGCTACTCAATGGCTATCTCCAGATTAACAGGCTAGATTCCACCCCTACATCTCAATTATGAAATTAGCATAAGCACATGGCTGCCACAGGGGGTCTCCTTGTCCCTCGGAGGAATCCCAGGACAGAGCCTCCTCTGCTAATTTATGGCAGCTGGGTGTGTGTGCGGCAGTGGGGAACGGGGGTTCCAAGTGGGAACATCGCAGATTCTGGGGTCACTTTGTGGGTCAAATGAAGCATTGAAGAGTCAGGCTATTGCTTTGAGGCGTGCCTGACCTGAGCCAGGGCATCCCAGTCGCCTCGTATGCACGGGACAGTTGGATCCTGAATCGGGAAGGTCGAAGAAGAGCCGGTGCACTTGAAGGGGCGTGCTGATGTTGACTATGGAGAGTGCCACGAACTGTCAAGGGGGCACACAGATCTGTCTTGGGAGACATACAGCCAGAGCGCTCCTTAGAGGCTAGCATGGTGCGACATCTCACCCGCTTTGGACATGTTGTCAGGAGAGACCGGTTCCCGGAGGAGGCCATCGTGCTTGATCAAGGAGAGGGGCAGAGAAAAAGAGGATGTCCCTTGACAAGATGGATGGACACTGGCTGCAGCAAAGGGCTCAGACGTAAGGAGGGCGGCGAGGAGGGCGCGGGAATGGGCAGTGTGTCCTTCTGTCGTACACGGGCTGGCTGTGGGTCAGAACTGCCTCGCTGGCACCTGACATCCACAGACGCCAGCCAGGCTGTGTGAGCCCAGTCAACTAGAGAAACACATCAGGGACTCTAGTATGTACGTCAGAGAGTACTTATGGGGGGGTGGTGGTAAATGAGGAGCTGATGCCAGGAACTCCAATAGAAAGAAAATGTTTTGAAGAAGATGAGGAGGGCAACATATGCACAGATGTGTTTGACACAATGGGTATGCGTCTGGATTGTGATAAACGCTGTAAGAGCTCCCAATAAAAATGTAAAAAGAAGTAATTATGCATCGATAAAGCATTCCAGCCCATCCAAATCAAGTCCATTAGTTCGACATCAGTCCATAGAGCCATTATGAGCCCACGAATTCCTCTTTGGGCTCACGTAGCACATGCAGAGATGCCACATGCAGGAAGGTCACAGGCCAGTGTGGGGAAAGCAAGTCCTTTGGGTCCAGTGGCAGTGGGAGCATCTCCAGGGCTCTGGCTGCCACCAGCGTGGCTCCCTGGGGTTTGTCAAGAGAAATCTAATGCAGAGCGGGTGTGGTGGGGAGTGCCAGAATCGAGAGAGAGAGAGAGAGAGAGAGAGAGAGAGAGAGAGAGAGAGAGAGAGAGAGAGAAGTTCCCAGCATCCTCATGAGAAGGCCATGCCCACAAGGAGGGATCGATCCATTCTTTCAAGTTGACATGGAATTGTGTCACTGTCACACTGCGGTTGATGGACTGGGGCTCCCCAAAGCTGGTCCGGCCCTTGCCACCCCCATCTCCCACAATGACAGCTTTGAAAGTGCATCACTGACGATGGTGGGTTTATACTGACCTGTCACCACCAGGTCAGCCTCACTGCTCCATGCCCCTTAGCAGATGGGCTGTCATTTTTTTTTTTAAAGAAAGAATAAGCCGGGGCTTTATTTAAGGCCGTGTGCCTGGACATGTTCTATAAAAGAGCCAGTGCAGAGATGCTGAGGTCATTCTGACTCTTGCTGATCCCTGAGGAAGCCACTGCTTTTACCAAAGGTCGTGATTTCCATGCAAGGCAGAGCCTTCTGCTGGTTCACTGCTTTCTTCCAGCCCCCAGCAGAGCTTTGGCATACAGCAGGTGCTCAATAGATGTTTGTCGAACGTGTGGATGACTGAGTGAAGGCAGAGATGGTCTTGGTAAGCCCTTCCTGGGAGCTTGCACAGCTGCAGTAACCGCTGGACACTCCCATGTGGGACCCCACCTCCTCCCAGGAATCTGAGGGCTCTGTTTCCTGAGCCGCAAAGTGTGGGAGTGGGGGGGTCTGCTCTGCTGGTTTGTAATCTGACTTCAGTCTGAGACTGGGGACTTGGCCTGTTCCCCCTGTGCTGCGGGCATTGCTTCCCCAGCAATTAGCCCCCAGCCCCCAAGATGGAGAGGTGATTCAATGGCCCCCTGGGCCCTGTGCAGCCAGGCCCCTCCAGCCACCTTTGCCTCTGCTCTCAGCATCCTATGTCCACCTGGGCCAGTGTTAGTCTCTGTCTCACATTCCCAGAGCAGCTCAACACAAACCCCACGGCTGTGCAGGACAGAAGGCTCCCACCAGACTGGAGGCTGGCATTCCAAACCAGGTGGTGGCCCTGCCGACACCTGCCTTGTGAGTAGCGCCCTGCCTTCCTCAGTCCCTGGGCTCTTTGAGGCTGTTAGGCCATCCTCACAGGGCATCTGTCTCTGCCCTGGCTGTGACCCAGGCTTGCTTCCGTCGTCTTGCATCTCAGAATCGGTGAGCTTGAGGACCTCCCTCAGCCCCGGGGGCGTCACAGCTTATGTCACTGCAGGGTCAGCAGTTTGGACCCAACAGGGACGATCTGCAGCTTCAGGAATCCACAGGGGTGGTCCCACTCTGGGCTAGAGGGTGTCTCGAAGTCGGAATTCACTCGATGGCAGTGAGTGTTGTTTTGTTTTTGGTGACTCTGATGTGGTCTTGTTACCACCACACAGAAAAAGCCCTAGCCCCAGACCACGAGGTCCTAGGTAGAAGCACCCACGTGGAAATGCCGTGGAGAGTTTTGGGGGACACGAGTCCATCCGTGCGTGTCGGAAGGTCAAGCCCCAAAGGCAGACCTGGCTTCAAGTGTTCCACTTTCCAGTGCAAGGCCTGGCGCAAGTGCCTTCACCCCTAATCTCTGAAGAGGGCCCTTCCAATCCCAAAGCATGGCACCCAGAGCCCTGCTGCCTGTAGGAGCCTTGCTTGGAGACATATTGGGGGGTTCAAATCCCAGCTGATTCCTAAGGAGGTGACTTTGGCCCCGTGACCGTACTTTACTGAGCACCCATTTATTTCTCTGTAGGATGAAAATTGTAATAGAAATGGCAGCGAATCTCATCATTTCCCTGCGAGGATTGAATGAGAGAGAGAGGGTGCGTAGAGGATCTGGTGCGTAAGTCATTGCTGCAAGTTGGCTATTATTGTTATTATCATCTTCATTGTTTTATGTGCCTGCCACTTAGGAGATGCCGATAAATCAATACATCCTTGTTATCCCGCTCTCCTTAAAGGTCAGGCTTGTTGTTGGGTTTTATTTTTTTGCTCGGAGGATGAGCACCAGTGAGAGCTTTGATTCCCCTGATTTTGCTGACCGGGGAAGTTTACTTCTCTGGGCCTGGTGCTCTCTCGCACCTGTCAGAAGAGCTCTGCTTGGCAAATCAAGATTGACCAGGGCAAACTCTTATCAAGCAGCCATTCAGAGCCCTGCCAGGCCTCTCACCTCCCGGTGTCCTTCTGAAGGAAGCAGTTCCCACCACTTGACAGGTGAGGACACAAAAGCCCAGAGAGACCCAGCAAGCTGCCTTGGCTCACACAGCAAGCGAATCCAGCCTGGGCTGCTAGCCTCTTTCCATAGGACTATCAACTGTCAAGTAGCCCACTGCCACCACCTACCTGTGACTAGGGTGTGTGGTCATTTCCATCACCACTGTCTTTGACCATCTGAAGAGCTCAGCAGGTTGGACTGGAAGAACAGGCTTAACCAATTACTATTGCTCTGTTCCTGGGCAAAAGATGGAGGCACAGAGGAGGTGCAGTCTGGCTTCTGTGAAGGGGCCCCTGGAGACCCTGCCTCAAAGTAGGTGCAGCCCTTTGAGTAACATGGTCTGGTGCCATCCCTCCACCTCCCACTCCATGCTCAGAGAGCAATGGAAGGTGGGGCACCTCTTACAGAAGCCTCGAAGACTCTGTTTCCAGAGCCCCCTGAGCCCCTGCAGGCTCTGGGGCAGCAGCAGAGATGAATGGCTTGAGTTAACCGTCGACGCTCCTTTTCAGCAGGTGACACATAAGCAAGGGGCATCGCTTACCAGAAGACAGATGACTCCCCAGAGCAGGAGCTGGTAGCCGAGAGGCATGCGTAGTCCCTGTACAGTGTGCTTTCTCATGTAGAAGTGCCGTGGTAGGGTTTGAAAACGGGTCCGCTCAAGAAGGTGGAGAGAAGTGTCACTCAGAGGCTCCAGGGGATGGAAGGAGCTGGGATTTAATGTCACCTTAGCCCCCCAATTTTTCCCCAGAGGGGGACACTATGCAAGGCCACACCAGCTCCCAGCACCTGGAATGCTTACTTGGTCATGCTCCCAAGCACAGCTATAACGCTGTGGGCAAAAGAGGGTCCCATCACCTCCGGGGCCCATGGCCTATCAGAGTCTCAGGAGGGCGAAGCCAGTTGCTGGAGATAACACTTGGGAGAGTGCCGAGCGCCTCTAAGCACAAGGAACCGCAGGCCGTTCTCGCCATCGTGGTTGTTTACAGCGTCTGTGTAACATCAGGCAGAAAGTAGGAGCCCTCCAAGAAACACAGACACATTTCCATGCAGCAGCGGGAACAAGTGGGAAATAAAACTCTCTTGGTCTCGGTCACCTGGAGTCCTAAACGTTGTCTCTCGTTTAAAAAGAAAAACAACATCGAGACGCCCATGGGGCTCTTCCCAGGGAGGGACAACCCCGTTGCCCACAGAAGGATTGATGATCGTCAACTCCTTTCCCAAAGCATCCTTCCCCTCATTTCCAAGAGTGCATTTTGGTTGTTGGTAAGGGAGGCAGCCTCTCCTCCTAGCTCCAGTCTTCAAGCTTCCTCCCACTGTGGTGGTTTAACTAGGTTGCTCCTTAATGGCTATGCACTAGAAGGTCTTTATATCAGCTAAGTATTCGGAATCCAGTCGAAACTGAAGTGTGGATGTGGTAGCTACTTAATCTGGTGTCAATTTGAGAGGAGGATGAGTAAAGGGGTAGATTCTGGCCTGTCAATCAAGGTATAGCCAATGAGAGCTCTGTGTGGTCATGCCTTCTGAGAATCCTGGCAACTCCTGTTATTCCTCTTTGGAGACAGGAGACCCTTGTCTCTCTCTGCTCACTTCCTGAGAGGCACTCTACTGACAAGACATGTGGTGCGATGCCCTGAGAGCTGGAGAGGCCACATGGACCTCCCCTGATGCGACCAGACATCTGAAGCCAGAAAGGCCATCTAGAGACCCCTGCCGTCACTGAGATGTTTACAATGCCACTGGACCCACAAGACCGGCACACTGTGATCCTCCTGCATTTGACGTCACTGAGTGTATTTCGTGAGTCCGAAGAGGACTTTGTAGATTGGTATTGGACCTCTGGACAAATATTGGACTTGTGCACTTGATCTGGACTGGGCTGGGACATTTTCTCCATATTCACTTGCTCTTGTATGTAAACCTCTTTCTTGTAGACATAGGAGTGTCTGTGACATTGCTTCTTTAGTTTACCCAGGCTAACACAGGAAGTCATGAGCTGAGGACCTGCTTGGGAATCCGGGAGACCTGTTCTGGCCAGACTTAATGTTCCCTGACCTTGAGTGTGCAGAACATCCTGCAGCTGCTTTGAGGGTGGTGGAAGCCAGGTCAGAGAGAGAGAGAGGATGGATGTGAGTGCTGTCATTCCCCTGCTTAAAGCCCTTCCATGAATTGCTATTGCCTAGCCCAGGGGTTGGCATGTGTTTGAGATGGAAGAGCCAACGCTGTCCCCTGCCACAATGTAAAAATCATCTGGGAGCCATCAATATCTATTTATAAGCAAATGAAATCGCCACGATTGGAATAACATCATTTGATTTGTTTTTTTGGGGGGGGCTATCACTGCCCTGATGGTGGGAGTAGGAGGCCCAGCCTTGCTCCTGGAGCGCTGCTGCTGGATTCGCACCTCCAACCCAGTGGGCCATAGTTCCATGCACAACCACTATGCCACAGGGGCTCAGCCTGAATAACATCCTTTTAAATGTTTCAATTTTACTTCAGAGTCACGTGGACGTCTGGAAAGAGTCAAGTTTGGCTCTGAGCTGCAGTCTGCCAATCCCTGTCTCTCTGGGCTTCTCAGTCTATCCATCTCCACATCCTCCATCCATGTGTCCACCCACCTGCCCATTCACCACCCATCCTGCTGTGAAAATATGTTCTCTATTTCATTAACTGACTTGATGACAGGCTATCTTACCAGGGTCTCCTTTTCCCTGTCCAACCCCCACGCCATGTAGTCCCTTTCTATTTTACTAACACACATTTATTTACATCCTTGTTGATGATTGTACTTCTCTCTCCACCGTGACTTCCCTTGCCCCATGAAAATGGATGACTCCCAAGTACAAGAATCTTTCTTTTATATACTAGCATTTCAGGTGCCACTCAGTGGGGCACTTAGAGGTTATTTGTTGAATAAGTAAATGGATGAACTCGGGTGTAGTAATGAAGAAGGTATACATTTCTAAGAATCAAGATAATACTCAAGACTCCAAAGTGTACAAAACCTGTCATTGTCTAGGCTTCCATGGACAATATTTCCTTTCATGTGCCTTCAAAGCTTCTTAAGAGGCAATGTTTGAGAGTACAGGTGATCTCCTTACCTGATATTCAGAGCTCTTTTGTTCCCTGTTGTTTTAGTCCAGGTAAACTAGAGAAACAAACTAATAGACATGCATATGGATATAATGAAAGGATTTATATACAAGAGGAATGGGACATTGAGAAAGGATCCTAATCCAGTCCAGTACAAAGTCATAAGTCCTATATTAGCCCATAGGCCCAATACCAGTCTATAACATCTCCTTCTGACTCACAAAGTCACAGGCTAGTGGGTGCAGTGTCCCGGCGCTGGCAGGGGTCCCCTCATGGCTCCTTGCTTCCAGGGCTCAGGGTCCATCAACAGCATCCAGTGGTGGTAGAAGCAACTCATGACTGGCAGGATCTCCAGGTGTCTTCTCCAGCTTCAGAGGTCTGGTTCCAGTAGAGTAAAGCCATGTGGCTTCTTCTCCGGCTCCTTCAGCTCCTCGGATGCTGCCATCTTGTCTTGTCCATAGTTTGTTGTCTCTGAGACTAACTCCCAACAACTGGGGAGATAGCTTCTCATCTCCACGAGGGAAATATCGTGAGATTTCCCAGACGTATCAGGAGAAAGCCATGCCCACACGGAGACCTCATTGGCTACTCAATGGCTATCTCCAGATTCACAGGCCGGACTCCACCCCTACATCTTAGTCATGAAATTAACATAAACACATGACCTCCACCCCTGTCATCTGATGTTTCTATCCCTTTTGGTCACTTTCTGGCACACCTTGACTTTCTTATACCCTCAGGCCTCTGCACATACTCTTACTCCTATTCCAAGCCCTCTTTATCCCTTTATCTGTCTGGAAAAACTTCTGCTTACTGTCTGGGGTTGAGTTCAGAGAACACTCATTTTTGAGAGGTCTACCTGATCTTTTTTCTTCCCAGTGGGGTCAAAATCAGACCCACCTTCCACTTCTTAGGACACACTCTGCTAAAGAAAGTTTCAGCCAGGGAAGTTGCTCTTTGGGCCCAGGAGCTGTTTCCTTAACACCTAGGACAGCGTGCTATTTGAAGAATGATTGTAAGACTAACTATTTGCGAAATTGTTATAATGATAATGGCTACTGGTTACCAGGTACCTATTTCTTGCCAGTTTCAACTTGCAATCCTCACAATAGCTCTGTGAAGTACGAACCATTATCATCCCCATCTTATAGATGAGGAAACCAAGACACACGGAGATTATGGTAATTTATTCAAGATTACACTCTGAATAATTGGCAGAGGCAGACACAGAACCTAGACAGGCTGATCCAAGTCCCTGAACCGAATGACTTTGTGACAATGAACAGTCTCTTTTCATATCTAGGTCTCAGTGTTTTTTTTTTTTATTATATTAAAACAATGGATTGCTGGGAAGAGATAATATTCAAAGACTTTCTCTATGACAACTGTCATTGGGCTGTCTTCTATGCAGAGATAATATCTTCCGAGCCAACAACAGAGTAGACAGCTTGTCCTTGTAGAGATGTCATTGGGCCTCCATGGGGGAGGAAAGCACTTGCAAGTGTTTGTTCTAAAACAAAGCACAATTGTTGTACCTGTTGGGAAAAGCCCCCTCCAACTTCAATAGCTACAGTAGCAAGAACAAAGACCAGATAAACTCATTGTTGTCACATAGATTCTTCTAGCCGCCCAATAGGAGAAAGTAGAACTGCTCTGTGAGAATTCAGTCATCTACAGTCCTATACTACAGTCCGCTTCTATCTCCCATGAAGTAGTCGGTGGGTTTGAACTGTTGACTGCGTCACCAAGAAAAGCCCAACATCTGGTTGGTCAAAGCCTTCCTCCCCAAGATGTTCTCTGGCAAGGATTGGGGGAGCAAGAAAAAATTGGATCTGATCTGTTGGCTTGTGGATCACTGCTAAGTTGGCCCTAATATTAGATATCTATATCACGAAGAGCAATATAACTCAACAGTTAGGCTCTGCTAGTCTGCCTGTTCATCTGTACCTTGGGCAGGCTTCTGCCCTACTAGTGCTGCATAACAAGCATCCCACACATCTCAGTGGCTGACAACTTGAAGCATGCATTTCATTCTCAGGGCTCAGGCTGGTCTCTAGCACCTGTTGGGCTCTGATCTGCTCAGCAGACAGAGGCAGGGGGACAGATGACACCTTGACGATATCAGAGTTTCCTTCCTGGCTGTGTTCTTGTTCATTTTGAGGGGCCACTGAGTTGGCTCTGACTCACCAGCGCCCTGTGTACAGCAGAACAAAGCATCGCCCGGTTCCGCACCATCCCCACAATGCCCCGGGAGCCTTTCGCTGCAGCCACTGGGTCACTGCATCTCATTGAGAGTCTTCCTCTTGTTCACTATCATGATGTCCTTCTCCAGGGAATGGTCTCTCCTCAAAGCATGTCCAAAGTACATGAGATACAACTTCCCCATCCCTGCCACTACAGGGAGCAATCCAGCCGTCCTTCCTTCAAGGCAGAGTGCTTTATTCTTTGGGCTGTCCTTGGTAATTTTAATATTCTTGGACTGTGTTAGATTATGTAATCTAATCTTCAATTCTTCATTTCCTTTCACCCTTGCCAAGACTCGAAGATACTTCTCTGACTTCGTTTTCTTTGGGTTTGGTCACGTCACTTGCAGTGGCCAATGGAGTGTAGGTGGGAGTACTTGTGCACTAGCTCCAGGCTATGACCTTTAGCACATGACACACACAAACCAGCTTCCACCGAGTTTCTGTTTTCCATGAGAGAGTCTGAGACCCAAGATCCCAGAATAAAGATCTGCTGAACAGATCATAGCCCAACAGATCCTAGATATGTAGATGAGTCCAATGTATAGATTAATTGGCAGGCTATTGATTTTTGTTTCATTATTAATTAATTATTATTTTGGTTCTGGCTCTTCTAGCTAATGAAGCTTGATTTCTTTCCCCCCCTGTTAAACAAATGGGTCTTTGAACCAAGTGTTTGGTCTCACCCTTTCCTAAGAGACCCTGGGGTGGGCAAGACTCCCCACCCTCCTCCACCCCATCTACACACGAGGCAGATGGAACCTAGAGTGACTTGATCCAGGCCATGGAGGGTTATGGCTTGAACTGAGACACGACAGAGGGAGACATCTCCGAAGAAAGGCTGATGTGTTCTCTCCTTCTGCAACCTTCACAGTCACCTGGGTGTGGGTGGTTGGTGTTGTGTGCAGATGGAGATGGAAATGGTGGGAAGGAATCTGGAAAGTTTTTGTAATTTTGTAGCCTACACATCCTTATAAAATCTGCCATCCTGATGCAGGCTTGGTTCCGGCCTTGCCTAACTTCCACGGTATGGCCTGTGCATAAGGGACCATCAAGTTGATTCTAAGTGACCTGTCATACAGCAGGACAGTCCTTCATGAGCTTCACAACCTTTGCTATGGTTGAACCTATTTTTGCAGCCACTGTGTCAATCCATCTTTCTTGCACCAGAATCGATATGTCATTTTATTCTGCCAGCCTTTTTTTTTTTTTTTAAGTTCTCATGACTTGCACGCAGAACCCTAGGGCCATGGGCTACTGTGAGGGGGGCCAGTTAATGGTCACAACACTCCTTTTTGGATTTCCTTTGAGTCTCCTTCTGCTGTTGTAGGAAAACGCAGGTTTATTCTGGTACAGCTTTGGGGTTCAGAGGTCTAAAGCCCATGCCGCAACCTCCAAGTGTTGGCAAGGTTGGTGACCTTCCTCTTTTCATCATCAATTTGACCACTACTGATTTTATCCATCTTCCTTCCCCCCTCTTATCAGGACACACAGGATTGATGACCTACATAAGGTAACATGCAAAGGTTATAGGAATTAGTATGTGGACCTCTTTGGTGGCGGTGGGGTTCAGTCTCCCCCCCCCAACCCCGACATCACTCTCTCCTGCTAAGAATCTCAGCCATGAGGACCCACATTCCCTTTTACAGTTGATATCATACCAGTAAGTTTCAGACCCTGAGCAAGAAACCAGACTTCTGACTCTTAACAAGTTAAGCTTTTATTTATTATTAATCATTTAATATTATTATTAATATTATCAATCATTTAAACCTTGGCACGCATAGGAAATACTTGCTGTGATGGCAGGGTGGTTATGTGTTGGCTTGAGACCCCCAGAATCAGCAGTTTGAAGCCACCAGCCTGGGTTCTACTCTACCTGAATGAGCAACAGTCTTGGGGACTCACAGGGTCATTTCTCCCCTGTCCTGTGTGCTCCCTGTGAGTCGGCCTCAATTTGACAGCAGCGAGTTTGGCTTCGGCGCCCAGTATTATTCTAAGCACCTTTGTCTGTGCCATTGTGAGTTATTATTACTCTCGTTTTTTTGAATGAGAAAACCGAGTTTTAGGGAAATGAGGAAAATCTCTCCAAATCTCACCACCTTAGGCTGTGGAATCGGGATTTGAGGCCCGGTCTTCTATTATAAAATGCTCCACCCCCCTCCCCCCTGTACCGGGCCAAGTGCTAGCTTCTAGCTCGCAGCTCCCCATGTCCCCCAAGAATTGCTCTTGTCCACAGGAATAGCTGCACCAGGGAATTCCCGGGCGGCTGTACCCTCCCTCGTGGGTGGCGCGAGTCAGGGACTCGTTGACATGGGCTGTACACAATGCTGGCCAATTTCCCTCAAGGTAGGACAACTGTGGTGTTGTATTTGCTCCAGGGCTCCTGTTAGGATTCGGTTAAGCCTACACCTCACGTCTTTATTTAGCTCTTCTGCCCTATTTTCTTCACTCGCAGGGAATTCTCATCTCCCAAGTGTCTCCTAGGGGAGCTGACCTAAGACACCCTATCAGTTAGGGGTTGATCAGGGAAATGACCAAGAGTTGGGATGAATAAGAAAGACGTTACTTGAGCGCTTTTACCTTCTGTGTCTGTGACGGCTGCTTCAACTGTCGATGTCAGAGTCGGCAGTGCTGCATCTGCTGCTAATCCTGAAAGGGCTCGGGCAGACAGTTGGAAAAAAGGTGGCTGCTACCCTTTCTCAGTTTACCCACCCCCCCACACACACAAACTCTCTTTAACTATATTTAACTTCCAAGTGAAGCCAACAGCAAAATCATGATTCCTTCACCCATAATGCAAATATCTCCGATCCAGCAAAAAAGGTCTTCATCTTCTTCCCCAAAGAGGATGCCGAATCTTATTCCTTTTCTGGGCTCCGTTCATCTCTCTGTCTGGCGAGGACCCGCGGTCTTACGGAAACACTAAATCGATTGCTGTCAAGATGACTTCCAGCCACGGAGACGTCCTCTTGTTGTTGTTAGGGGGTGTTGAGTCTTCTCCTCCGCACAGCGACCCCGTGTGGGACGGAGAGGAAGCCTGCAGGTTTGGGCCATCCTCAGAATGGACTTTATATTTGAGCCCATTGTTGCAGCTTCCGAGTCAAACCCCCCCCCCCCCATTGAGCATCTCCCTCTTTTTCTTCAATACTCTACTAAGCATACTGCCCTCCAGAAACTGGTCCCCTGATATCATAGCCAAAGTTTGTGAGGCGCAGTCTCCCAGCCTCAGTTCTAAGGAGGCATTCTGCCTATACTTCATCCAAGATAGACTTTTTGGTTCTCTTGACAATCCAGGGTATTCTGAATATGCTTTGCCAGAATGGTAATTCAAGTGGGTCAGTTCTTTCTCTGGTCTTTCTTATGCTCTGTCCAACTTTCACGTGCATATGAGGTGATGGAAAACACCATGGAGGGCTCAGCCCCAGTGGCGTAGTGATTGAGTGCGGGACTGTGACCCATGGGCTTGGCGGTTCAAATCCAGCAGCAGCTCTCCAGAAGCAAGGCTGGGTAGCTCCTACGACCACCAGAGGACAGTGATGCCCCCCTCCCCCCCAAAAAAAAGAAAAGAAAACACCATGACTGGATCAGGAACACCTTAGTCTTCGAGTGACATCCTTGCTCTTTGCAGCGTTGTCAGGTGCCATCAAGTGGGTTCCGACCCATAATGACCTAATGCACAACAGAGTGAAGCACTGCCTGGTTCTGGGCTGTCATGCTCATCATTCCTCGGCTTGAGAGTGCGTTGTTGCAGCCGCCGTGTCCGTCTGTCTCAGTGAAGCCACGTTCTTCTTCATAAAATCCAGCTTCTCTGATGACTTGCTCAGCCTACAGATTGAATAAGTATGATGAGAGGATGCAACCCTGTCACACACCTTTCCTGACTTTAAACTATGCAGTACTGCCTTCTTCCCTTTGCAGAACTGCCTCTGGATCCAAGTGCAAGTTTCACGTGAGAACAAGAAAATGTTCTGGAATTTCCCTTCTAAGACTAACCATTGTTGGTTAGGGTCTACACAGTCCAAATCCTTGGCATAGTCAATAAAACATAACTAAACATCTTTCTGGTATTCTCTGCTTTCAGCCAAGATTTACCTGGCATCAGTTATGAAATCTCTTGTTGGAAGTCCTTTTCTGAATCCGGCCTGAACTTCTGGCAATTTCCCATCAGCGTACTGCTACAATCCTTGTTGGACAATCATAAGCAAAACTTTACTGATATGGTCTATACTTTGAGCATTCTGTTAGGCCACTTTTCTTTGGAATGGGTACAAGTAGGTCAAGTGGTTTTCTTCCAAATTCCGTGGCATAGACGATAGGGCTTCCAGTGCTTCACCGGCTTGCTGAAACACTTCAGTGCTGAAACACTCCATCAATCCCTGGAGGCTGCCTCTTGGCCGGTGCCTTCAGTGCAGCTGTCACTTCTTCCTGCAGCACCATTGGGGTTTGCCTTAAATAGGGGAATGATGCTGAGTTCTTTTTGGTACAGTGACTCTGTGTTCTTTCCATTTTCTGTTTTCCCATAACAGCTTTATTAGAAAAATGTGGAGTGCTTCACAAATTTGCATGTCATCCTTGCACAGGGACCATGCTAATCTTTTCTGTATCATTCCAATGTTGATACTTCCTTCATCATTCAATGGTTTGCTCCTACTGTCTAATATTTCAACTTGAGATTTGAACATTTCCTTGATTTCTTTCAGTGTTAAATATGCTAAGTGTGTTCTTCCCTTTTGATTTTCTGATTCGATGTCTCTGTGCATTTCATTATATTTGGCTTTGTCTTCTTGAGCTTGTCTTTGAAATTTTCTATTCGGCTCTTTGACTTTGTCTTTTTTCCATTTGCTTTAGCTGCTCTATGATGATAAGCAAGTTTCATAGTCTCTTCTCACATTCACTTTTATCTCTTTTCTCTCTCTCTCTCTCTTTAAATGAACGTTTGCTTTCTTCATGGTTGATAGTCTTTGATGTCCTCTCACAGCTTCTCTGGTCTTCTGTCATTAGTGTTTGATACATCAAATCAGATGCTCTGGAAATTCAAGTGGGATAGACCCAAAGCTGTATTTTGGCTCTCATGGATTTGTTTTAATTTTTTCAATTTTGTCCTGAACATACATATGAGCAATTGATGGTCTAACAGTTAGCCCCTAATCTGGCATTAGCTGCTGATACTAGGCTTCTCCATCATCTCTTCCCATAGATGTAATCAAGTTGGTTTCCATGTATCCCATCTGGAGAAGTCCATGTGTATAGTCAAATTTTGTGTTGCTGGAAAAAGGTATTTTCTATGAATAAGTCATTGACCTTTCAAAATTCTATCATGTGATCTACAGCATTGTTCCTGTCACCAAGTCGATATTTTCCATCTATAGTGCCTTCTTGTTTCCAACTTTTGCATTCCAATTGCCAATGATTATCAGTGTGCCTTGATTGCATATTTGATCAATTTCTGACTGAAGTCATTGGTAGAATTCTTCAATTTCTTCATCACTAGTTATTGGGTTGGTGCATAAATTTGTGTAATAGCTGCATTGATTGACTTTTCTTAAAGGGTGACAGATATAATGCTATCACAGACAGCGTTGTACTTCGTGATTGATTTTGCAAGGCCTTTTTTGACAATGAACGCCAAGTATTCTTCTTGGTTGTGCTATTCTTGACAGAATGGGTCATGTGATTTCCTGATTCAAAATAGTCAATACTAATCCATTTAGGCTCACAGATGCCTAGAATATCAATCTTGATGCATTCCACTTCATCTTTGACAACTTCCAATTTTCTTAGATTCTCACTTTGTACGTTTCAATTTTCAATCATTAGAAGATTGTTGCAGCTGTTTCTCCTTACCTTGACTTGTTCCCCATAAGCAAATGAAGATACTGAAGGGTTTGTCCCACTCATGTCACCATGGTTGACCCCACTCCAAGAAACCAGCTCCTCCTCATTCACATTTAAGTGCCCTCCCACCCAAAGGGGCCCATCCTCTGGCACTGTCTCTGGTGGCATTCTACTTTCATTCATTAGGCCTTCAGTAGGTAGCAATGCTGCCAAGGTATGCATATGCTTTCCGTGGTTTCTTCCTCTGACGTGGGGAGCCAGGTCTGTCTTCTTTGTTTTTAGTCTGGAAGCATTCCTGTGTTGCTTTGGGTGACACAGCTGGCATTTGAAATCTCAACGACACAGTTTCCAGCATTACAGCAACATGCAAGTCACCATAATATGACAAACTTGACAGACAAGTGAGTCATGGGTTCTTTGCAGTAGACTTGCCCAGAGTAATAGATTTGCTGCTTCCAGGAGCATTGGTTGTGGATCTAAATAAAATGAAATCCTTGATGACTTCAATCTCTTTTCCTTTTATCAGGATAAAGTCTGCTGGTCTGGTTGTGAGGTTTTTGGTTTTCTTTACACTGAATTGTAATACATGTTGAACACTGTGGTCTTTGATCTTCATTAGCAAACACTTCAAGTTCTTTCCATGGTCAGCTAGCTGGGTTATGTCCTCTGCATCTTGAAGGTTGTTAATGAGCTTTGTGTCAGTCTGGGTAGACTAGCGGAACAAATTTCATAGACACACATATCGATATAAGGAAAAAGTTTATATATAAGAGAAATAGGACATTAAGAAAGCATCCCAATCGAGTCCAGTACAAAGTAATAAGTCCGATATTAACCCATACACCCGATATCAGTCTATAAAGTCTCCTTCTGACTCACGAAGTCACAGGTCAGTGGATGCAGAGTCCCGACGCTGGCAGGGGTCTCCCCATGGCTCCTCACTTCCAGGGCTCAGGGTCCATCAACAGCATGCTGCTCCAGCTTCAGAGGTCTGGCTCCATCAGGGCAAGGCCGTGTGGTCTCTCCGACGACTCCTCTAGCTTCTCGGACGCTGTCAACTTGTCTTTTCCATGATTCATCATCTCTGAGACTAACCCCGAACAACTGGGAGAGATAGCTTCTCATCTTCACGAGGGAAATATCGCGAGATTTCCCAGAGTCTCAGGAGAAAGCCATGCCCACATAGAGGCCTCATTGGCTACTCAATGGCTAACTCCAGATTAACAGGCCAGATTCCACCCCTACATTTCAATCATAAAATTAACATAAGCACATAACTGCCACAAGCCTTTCTCTAATCCTTTTGTCATATGTTTTTTTTCACATAGTTCAACTTCTCAGATTCTGATCAAACACATATGATAAAAGGATATAACCCTGTCACTTACTTTTCCTGACTTTAAACTATGAAGTCTCCTCTTTTTCTGTTGGAATGACGGCCTCTTAGGTGATGTACACCTCCAGTTTGAGCACAATGAAGTGTTCTGGAATTCCTATTCTTCTCAATGCCATCCATAGTGTGCTATGATCCTCTCAGTCCAATGAATGCCTTTGCATAGTCAATAAATCTCAAGTAAATTTCTTTCTGGTATTCTCTACTTCCAGTTAAGATCTGTTGGAGACCAGCAATGATATCCCTTGTTCCAAATCTGCTTCTGAATCCAGCTTGAATTTCTCTCAGTTCCCTGTTGATGGCTTGCTACAGCTGCTTTTGAGTGATCTTTAGCAAAGTTTTACTTGTATGTGATATTAATGATATTGTTCAATAATTTCCACAAAATTATCGAGTCAAATTCAATTCATGGAGACTCCTTCTTGGATAGCTCATAATTTAAATACTAAATTCTAAGGTTAGCTACTCCTTTTAAATGCATGTTACATTATAGAGGAATGTGAGAGAGAGAGAACAACAAGTCATTAACATATAGACATGTGTTTTCCTATCAGACAAAGGAAGAAATACTAGTATCTATTTCTTAAACTGGCAGTGTGGTTGTAGCTGGTATCTATTTTTGCTTCTGTTGCCCACTTCCTTTAATGTTTTTCCCTCAGGAAGAATGCCTATCATGATTTCTTGCCTGATGGAGTGACTCAAATCTTCATGCTTTAAATTTCTGGGCATTAGCAAGCCTACATATAATGGGCAGTTGTAGTTTGTATTGACTTTTATCATAGGACATGTTGGCAGTCATCGAATCTGGTGTCAATTTGAGGATTAAGAGTGTAGGGGTGCAGTCTAGCCTATCAATCTAGAGATAGTCAATGAGATCTCAGTGTGGTGCTTGGATTTCTCTTGAGAATTCTTGGACTATCAGGCTGTATTTTCCCCTTGGAGGTGAGAGACTCACGAGTCAGTCCCTTGGGGACGCTCTACAGACAAGACACAAAGCTGACTCCCTGGGAGACATTGCAGCTGAAAAGACACATGGCAGCCTGCTGATAGACCCTGAGTCCTGAAAACTGGAGGAGCCACAGGGAGACCTCTGCCAGTGCTGAGATGCTTCTACCACCACTGGATACATGATACTCTGCACCCACTGGCCTGTGATTGTCCTGATGTCATTGCATGCACGTTGTGAGTCTTAATAGGACTTATAGATTGTTATCAGACATATGGACTAATATCTGACTTATGACCTTAGGCTGGACAGGGCTGGGATGTTTTCTCAAAGTTTAATTGCTCTTGTATATAAACCTCTTTCTTATACGTATATGCATGTTTATGAATTTGTTTCTCTAGTCTACCTGGACTAACACAACATGGAAATGCTAAGAGGTTCCTCAGGATTCCCTGAGATATCGTCTTACTTATCTCCATTGTGCAGTAGCAACCAAGTTCCTACTGTATTCAGAATTAATCACACCTGTCAGTATAGAAGCCCCCTTTTTTGCTTGTTGATTCACCAGCGTGGGGAACCCAAAGTGACCAGCCAGAAGTCCCAATTTCCATTATTATGTTCCCTGATAAAAGCATTCCTCCCTAGGAAACTAACTAGAAGAGCCTAGGATCATGGAGACAGAAAGCAAACATTTTACTAGTGGATTGCATAGGATCAAAATGAGAGGTAACACTTGCAATTCCATTCCTTGATTCTCAGGCCTGTGAATCTTGGCTATTGGAGAAAAAGCATTATTGCTGGTTTAGCGCATATACCATATCCTGCAGACTATTACCCCAACCCTACACAGTGTTGCCATTCACGGGTCGCATATGTGAATCTTCAGAAGGCTGTTCCCTCATTCTATCATGCCAGCTGACTACTGCGTCAGGATAATCGAGAACATGACGGGACGGGTGACTTACCTGAACATGGCCTCATTGTTGCACACATTTCCTAGAAAGTATCCTTTGTCCCCCCCAAAAAAAGACATGCAAAATAGCATGATAATGGAAAAGACATTCTGATTTTGCAGATGCTGGTTTGGGAATTGTGGCTAGGGAAGGCAAATTCACATGCCATGCATGGACCTGGAAATGTGAATGGGAACAGAGCATAGTGTAATATTAGGGGTTCAGTGTAGAGCTCTACCAGGCAGCTTGGGCAGTTAGAGATGGGAGCTGTGTCTGATGCTAGAGTTCATATCGGCCTTGGATCAAGGTGGTGCCAGTTGGGCGAGCTGCATGCTTTTTCTTTTGTTCTTTGGCCCTACTATCCAGGCACAACTGTCCAACACCATCACCCACTACTGGATTTCTCTGGCCTTCCTTGGTGCAAAGGACAGTGGATATAAATGTGTATGTTGTCTCTCTTCTGGATTTATTAGAAGAATGGGTGCAGGGGACCCCATGCAGGCAGATGAACTATTATTCTTTAAGGAATAGCCTCATTTGCGTGCTCAAATAAAAGGACACAGTCTTCTTTTGAGCTCATCCAGGTCTGGTGGCTGTGAAAGTCCCTGATCAGGTGTGTCCAGCAAACAAAACTCCCTGCCATCGAGTTAATACTGACTGACAGCGAGTCTACATGGCAGAGCAGAGCTGCCTTTTGCGGCTTCTGAGACTTGAAATCTTGATATCAGTAGACTACCTCATCTTTCTCTCATGAAACAGCTGGTGGGTTAGAACCACAGACCTTGTGCTCAGCAGCTCAAGATGAGACCCGCTATGCCACCAGAGCATCTTTGTCCAGGTGTAGGCATTTACACTTCTGTGGACATGCTCTAGGGCAATGGTTCTCAACCTGTGGGTCATGACCCCTTTGGGGGGGGGGGTTGTCGAATGACCCTTTACACAAGGGTCCCCTGATTCATAACAGTAGCAAAATGACCATTATAAAGTAGCAATGAAAATAATTTTCTTGTTGGGGGTCACCACAACGTGAACTGTACTGAAGGGTCATGGCCTTAGGAAGGTTGAGAGCCACCACTCTAGGGTATCCAGCAGAGGTTTAGTTTCCCTCACATTTGACCCTTTAGCTCTCTAACTCTGCTCAGAACCCTGGGAGACTGCAGGTCCTGCGTAAGAAAAGCTCCGGTTGGATTCATGCATCCATTCAGGAAATATCACTGTGCCCTCCAGGCACAGTCATTGCCTGCGGGGCTGGCATGCATCAGTGACAAAGCAGACAATGCCATGCCCTCCCGGAGGGTGGAAGGACAGGAGAGTCACTCAAATCATAAAAAATGGCAAAATTAGGGAGTGTGGTAGAGAGTCATGCAGGGTTTGCAAAAAAAAAAGGGGGAAAGGAGATGAATGAGGAGAGGCTGGCGGGGAGGCTGAAGGGGCCGGTTACAGAATGACACGGGGTGGTAGGGAGGGTCGCCCTGAGGTGGTGGGCTCTGAGCAAAGCCTAGGAGGCAGCGAGGGTGTCCTGTCTGTGGCCATCTGGGAAGAGTGTGCGGGACAGAAGGAACAGCCAGTGTAAAGACCCCAGTGTGTCTGGTGCATTCCGGGACCAAAGCAGACTCTCCTGTGGGACTGGGGCAGAGGGACGGGGGGGGGGGGGGGGGGGGGGGGGGGGGGGGGGGGGGGGGGGGGGGGGGGGGGGGGGGGGGGGGGTGGGGGGGAGAGGAGGCCACAAAGTTGTGGGGCTGGGGGCGGATTCTGCCACTTTTGCCAGCTTGATTGCCCAGGGGGATGGAGACATCTTGGGGGCGCTGTCGAAGAACAGCAGGGTCTGGCTCATGTTTATAGAGGACCCCTCTGACTGCCGGGGGTGGGGGGTGTGGGGCGTGGGGTTGGACAGCGGCTAGGTGGCAGAGAGGCAGGCCAGGGCAGGCTGCTGCGGTATCCAGCGGAGCAAGGGCAGGGTGCCGACCAGAGGGGTTGCAGAGGAAGCAATGAGGATCTGTCTGATTCATGAGTGTCTTTTGAAGGAGGGCGAGCAGAATTTGCTGACAGGTTGCATATGGAGTGTGAGAAGGAGAGAGTGTCAAAGATGATGTCTGAACAACTGGGTGGATGAGAAGTACCGCTTCCTGACTGTTTGGCTCTGCTGTTGACTGGCTGGAATGCCGTAGGCAAGTGAGTGGGAGCATTTCTGTGTGCCGGTTCAGCTGCAAATTTGAGAGACTCGCAGGCCTGACTTCTTCGGGTTATTTTGAAGGCTGAGCTGGGATAGAGGAAGCACTCCAATATCAGTCCCCATTCCCACCGTCACTGAGTTCGTCCTGTGTAGGGCTTCTGAGGCGGTTATTTTTTGTGGGAGCAGACAGCTCCATCTTTCTCCCAAAAAGCAGTTGCAGGGTTCGAACTGCTAAATCTGTGTTTAGCAGTCCAGCCTCAGCCAGCAGCGGTCCCTGGGCTCCTCTAGTTCCATTACTGTTGCTAATAAAACCCACTTGCACTGAGTCGATTCTGATTCATAGTGCTCTTATAGGGCAAGGTAGAATTGTTCCTTTGGGTTTTTGAGACTGTCACCCTTTACAAGCGTATAAAGCCTTAGCTTTCTCCCTCGGATTGGTTCATGGGTTCAAACTGCTGACCTTGCAGTCACCGGGTAACCACTACACCATGAGACTCCTAACCACTACTAATGAGGCTGTTTTTCTACTGCAGACCTGGAGTCAGCAGGGACCCACTCTAGCCCGAAGCCTGTTTTGTAAATAAAGTTTTATTGGAACACAGCCAGGCCTATTGGCTTCCTGTTACCTGCGGTTGTTCTCGGGCAGGCTGGCACAGCTGTAATAGCACCTAGAACCGGAAAGGGAGCCTTCAGACCCCTGCTCCGTGGTGCTGGTGCAGAATACTGAATGTGGCACGGACTTCCAGAAGAGCAAACAAATCCATATCGGAAGAAATACAACTGGGACAAGCCTCCCTCTTGCCTCGAGGAAAGAGCAGGGCTCAGAAAAGGACATTGTGACTGGGGTGGGGGGCCAGGGAGAGAACATGAGTGAGGGGAGCTGCACAGGGGTGCCTGTGGCCCTGACGTCGTCTCCCCCTCCTCTTGGCAGTGAGGAACAACCTCTGTGGATCACGTTGATCTTCCAGAGTCTGCGGCAGCCAAGATTTCTCAAGCAACCTTTTCAGGTGGGGGGTTGGCCAAACCCTTTATCTTCCCCCACCTCCACCCTGAGGCTGCTGCCCCCAGGTCCATGTGTCTACCTGGGTCAGGCTTGGGGAGAGCTGTCTGCGGTCACACAACTCTCCCCAACCGCCTCTGCGGTAATCGCGCGTCCATCACGGCGCTGCTCGGTGGCTGGGATTACATGGCTGAGTGGAGGGATTAATAGCTGGTGGAGCGCACGTCCCTAGGGAATCTGAACCTGCTCTTCCATCAGCTGGGGGGGGGGGCGCCCCACCTGTCACTGCTCCCTGCCGTCCTCGGCAGGGCCCGGGTTTCCCCCCCCCCCCCCCCCCCCCGCCCATCAGCAACAGGGGAAGAAGACCGGCCAGTCGGGGAGGCATCAGTCAGCGTAGGTCTCAGCTGCGTGTCCTGACTGTGTGACCCGTGGCAGGTCCCCTCACCTTCCCAGGCCAGCTCCCCTCACCTCTAAAGCAGGGGCTGTCTTGAGGAGAGAAAAGAATAACCGTGTATGTCTGTGTGTGGTAGGCAGCAGGGGCTCAGGAAGATGTGTTGTATGACTAGCCCGGTACAGAGCCTGACAGCCTAGGTGCGCAATGACTTTCACCCTATAACATTAAGACAGCAACAAAACCCGTCCAAATAATTCACTGCCATTGAACTCAGGTCAACTCATAGCACCCCTTTGGGGCAAGCTAGAGCTGCCACGGTGAGCTTCTTAACAGGAATAGAAAACCCAGTCTTCCTCCCAAGGAGCATCTGGTAGTTTTGAACCGTGAACCTTGCAGGTTGCAGCCCAGCGAGTAACCCTTGCACCACCAGGGGTTCCGATGACCTTGGCTATTATTTATGACGGTCATCTTGCTATCTTCTCAGCCTTCCTTTCTGCAGCCCACGTGAGCGGGAGTGTGTTTTAGGACACGGAGGGGGCTCTGTCCACGGTGGGAAGGAAGGGTGGACTGGCGGCCGTGGGACACCGGGACCTCCCCCTCTGGAAGCCGCCCACGCGAGTGAAGGCTGCCGGGCAAGGCTGACACAGAGAGTGAGGTAATAGATGACAAGACGGCAGAAAGAGAGATTGACAGACAGCGAAACAGAAGACAGAAGCACAGGTAGACAGGCAGGTTGGCGGCAGGTCGATAAATAGATCCACGATCGCCCCCGATGCTCCGCACCATCCCTCCTCCCGCCCACGGCTGCGCATGCTCACTGCACTGCCGGGAAGCCCAGCGTGGCCTCTACCTGGCGTGCACTCTCTGGAGGCGTGGCCCAAACCTCCCTGCCGTCCACTCGATGCCAACTCACCGCAGCCCCTGCGAATGTCTGAGGCTGTAACTCTTTACGGGAGTAGAAAGCCTCGCCTCTTCCGGAGGAGTGGCTCGTGGTTTCAGACGGCTGACCTTTCAGCCCGACAACAGGTGGCCCCTACTCCAGCAGGGGTCCAGGGGCAGATGCCAAGAGGAAGATAGAGGTGTGAGACAAACAGGGAGGCAGGGGTGGGGGCGGGGGCGTGGCCTGTGAGGGCCTTGGGTTTGAGCCTCGGATCTCTGATGACACTAAATAGAACACGCTCCCTGCCCTCAAGTCAGGGCTGACTCACAGCCAGCCACCACCAGAGGACAAGGTCGAGAGAGTCCTCTGGGAGAGTGCGATGATGACGTTTTAGGGAGTAGGAAGCCCGGTCTTCCTCCCTCGGAGCAGCTGGTGGTTTCGAACGGCTGACCTTACAGTTAGCAACCTGGCACGTCACTGCGACACCACCAGGGACCCTCTGTCAGGCACGAAGCAGGGCTTGGAGCAGGCAGATGCTCCTGGCTCCTGCCTCGTCCTCTGGCCGCTCTGCGGGAGCGGAGGTCGTTGGGAGAAGCAGCGTGTGGAAGGCCCTCGGGACTCAGGGATCATGCAGCTGCACACGGGGCGGAGGTGGGGGGGGGGGGCGGTGATTACACAGGCTCCCATCTGACGCCCGCCGGGAGCTGAGTGACAACATGCAAAGCAGCAGGGAAGGGAGGACCGCCAGCATCTGCTCGCCTCTCCGTGGGAGTCTACCAGCGTGCGCAGGGCGGGAGATGAACAAGGAAAAGGGGAGGCGCCGATGGCACCGTCATGGGCTCCCTTGTCGGCCAGACCTCAGTGCCAGGCAACACACCTGGAGCACAGCCTGCGGTCTGCCCCCTCGGCATGCCCCTGCAGAGTGGTCTTCCAGGCAGGTGATTGGTGGGGTCCAAGGCAAAACGAAAGGTGGGCTCCTGGTTCAAAGCTCATCACGAATTCCTAGGTGGTGGCAACAGAGTATTCAGCCAGGAGGGGCACCTCCTAAGCACTGTGTGTGTGTGTGTCTGTGTGTGTCTATCTGTCTGGAGGGGGGGTCATCAGACTGCACAGCTGAGGCTGTCTGAATACGATTCATCCCTGATGGGCGTGGTCAGGGCCCATCTGCTTAAGAACAGGAACTGCTGGGCTGGGGGACCGAGTTGATGTCCCAGTCCCACCACTTCTACCGTCCACCCGTCAGTTTGCTATCTGGTGGCAGCGTCTGTGTTGCTGGGATGCTGGAAGCACTGGCACCAGTATTTCCACGGAGCTTCCAGACTAAGACAGACCCGTAAGGGGGTAGGGGGAGAGGAAAAAAAAAAGACTCGGTGATCTATTTCCTCAAATGGACCAGAGAAAACCAATGGATCACCACCGCATGCTGTCCAACATTGGGCTAAAAGACGGACTTCCTCTTAGAGCGAAGGCACTCAAAGCACAGGGTGGCCACAACAGCAGACCGTCCAATCACGCGTCTGAAGCAGGATGCAGCAATGCTTCGTCCCACTGGACTGTTGTACAGAAAGGGACCACCGTGAGAGCCAGCTCCATGGGACTAACCACCACCATTTTCTAGGTGCATTCTTTCCCGAGGTGGTTGTCACGGTTTGCAACGGGAAGGTCCTGTTCTGAGAGGAGGGGTCAGGGGTCAGCAAACTCAAGCTCCCTCGGGAGGATAGAGAAATCCCTTCCCTTCCCTCTCCCTTGAGGCGGATGGCTCCTGGCATCCTAGGAGTTCATTAGCTTGTAGAGGCATCACTCTAGTCCCGCCCTCTGTCATCTCGTGACCAGTTGGCCTCCTCCTTATTAATTGTCTAGGCTTCCGACTCATATGACATACAATACCATGGCTTGGGTCAGGGATACCTTCGTGATGTTTTGACTTTTAGATACTTTAAAGAGGTCTTTATCAGAGGTTTGCTCAATGTAATGTCATTTCATTTCTTGACTGCTGCTTCCATGGACACTGATATCCTGAACAACTTCACCCTTTCTTCCACTGATCATGATGCCACTTATTGGTTCACTTGGGAGCATGTCTGTTTCCCTTGCTTTTTAGCCTCATTAATTGCCGGCATCCCTGGCTCCTTTTGCTTTCCTTCTGGAAGCCAGGAAGCCTCTAGACCTGAGAAGGTATCCAGAGCCGGTTGGTGGCCAGCCCCCTGCTAGTCTACCTAGATGGCCTTAAACCTGGGAGCTCACGCCTTCGAAGGTGAAGCTGCAACATGCTGTGGTCCAGAGTAGAGGCATGGACAGAAAGAACAACAACAACAAAAAAAACCCAACACACTGCCATTAAGTCCACCCTATAGGACAAGGGAGAATGCTTCCTTGAGTGTCTGATACAGTAACTGCTCTCACAGAGCAGCTGATGGTTTGAACATAACTACTATGCCAGCAGGTCTCCTATGGACAGAAAGGAGGATCCAGGTTATTTTCGAGGTGTTGGAAAAGGAAGCTTCTCCAGCAAGATGGACTATCCAGGGTGTGAAGTTTTTAGAGCCTGGGTTTCAAGGGATATTCCTGGTGAATTAGGGAGCCTTGAGAACTTGTCTGGAATACAGACAGGTGGGGGGGGGGCGCTGTGCAGGTCCATCCCAGAGAGAGCTGGTCAGTTCTAGAGGTCCTCAGACTGCTGCTGGCATCCTTTCAGTGTTGATGAGGAAGCCCAGCCTGGGATATAACTTCCCCAAACACCTCTGCTCCTCCTCTCTCAAGCAGCTGGACCCAGAGCAGCTCTGAAGGGAGGGGACAAAGTTCGCCTGAGCCAAGGTCCTGCGCTGAAGACCCTTGGAAGTACAGCCAGAATGCTCCTTAGAAGCAAGGGTGGCAAGCGTTCGTCTCATATACTTTGAACATGTTATCGAGAGAGAGCAGCCTCTGGGAAAGGACATCAAGCTCGGTAAACCAGAGGGACCATGAGAAAAGAGGAAGGCCCTTGACAAGATGGGTGGACACAGTGACTGGATCAAGGGGCTCAAACCTGGCCGCCACTATGAGGATGGTGGTAGCAGTTCCTTCTGCTGTACAAATAGAGCGTCTGTGCGTCAGAACTGCTTGGAAGGCAGCTGGCAACAGCAGCAGGAGCCGCCATGGTGAAGAGGCAAGTCCAGAGCCAGAGTCATGCTTGGATTTGAACCCTGGCCTTGATTCTAACTAGCTGTGCAGCCCCAAGTAAGTCCCGTTGCCTCCCTGTGCTGTGAGAGCTCAATGAAGTTCACGTGCAGTACCTTTAGCTTCGTGCCTGGCATAATGTGACTGCTATGCATCCATCAGAAGTCTTGGGTGATGCAAACAAATTCATATACTTGCTGCTAATAGATAGGTTGGGGGTTCAAGTCCACCCAGAAGAACCTCAGAAGAAGGGTCTGGGGATCAACTTCTGAAAGAGCAGTCAGTGACAACGCCCTTTTCTGACATCTAGGGCATCTCCATCAGCTGGAATCGACTTGAAGCAAGACAAGAAAAAATGAGTAGTAGGTATTTTGTGTTCAACCTTCTGGATGTTACCCAACCCCTACAATGTGGGTCCTGTTGGCCCCCCGCTTTACAGATCAATCAATTGAGCTTCCAAGCAGAGTGTGATTTCCACAGCAGAGTAGCTGAGGAAAGGGCTCACTGGGGTACCCACGGCCTGTCTCGTGCCCAGCACTGTCTTTTCTGCAGTTAGGTGTTACTTGACTACCGAGGGGTGATGGGAGGAAGGGCTGTTTTGAAGTCCCCCAGCAGGACTCCTTTGCTCCTTAAAATCCCTATACTGAAGCAATCCAGTGTCACTTCCAAAACTCACCCTGACGTCCCAGCCAGCCCTTGATCTCCTGCGGGGCCGGTAGGGATGAAGCAGCCCTCCTCCTGCCTCTCCGCCTGTCAGATCCACTCCTGCTCAGAGGAGGCAGCATCTGGCAGAGAAATGCCCTGTCCATCACTCAGGGAAGCTCTGCTTGCTTCTCTGACAGGCTGCCCAAAGTCTGGTGGCCCAGGGGCCAAAGGGACTGGTATCTGAGGGTGGACTGCAGAGTCCAAGAGGAGGATGGCTTCTTGCCCTGACAAGGTCTTCTCTCAGGTCCCGGTCTAGTTTCTTTGGCTTTGAGATCTGTGAGGCCATTGCTGAGAATAAGACAGAAGAGAGGGCAGTAGTTGTTGGTCATCAAGTGGATTCTGACTAATGGTGACCCCATGGACGTTCTGCAGGGTCGCACTGCTCCACAGGGACAGTGGGGCAGATCATCAGGCCTGTCTTCTGAGGACCTTTGGGTAGATTCAAACCTTTTGGGTCATGACCAAGTGCTTACCTGCTTGTATCCCCCAGGAGAGCCCACAGACTCTAAGGAGGGGGGTGTCACAAGTGCCCAGAAAGAGCAGCAGAACACGGTCTGATGGCATGTTGAAGGGCCAGCTTCTCCAGTTGAGAGGCACCCAGCCTGGAGAAGAGACACTTCCCTGAAGCGGAGTCAATCTTCAAGTTATCAGTGCCTCATGTGCTGGTGAGGCGTCAGAATGAGAAGAAACAAATATCTATTCGTCAGACTGTAGCATTGAGGAAGCCCACAAATGGGCCTATTCAAATCAAAGGTGACCCCACAGGATGCAGAAACCATCCAATGATGGTCATAGATGTCATACACATGCCAGACGTGGCTGAAGGTAATTAAAAAGTGGTCTCAGTAGCACCTGAGCAGGACCCTCCCGGACATGCAGGCTGGATTCAGAAGAGGACGTGGAAGGTGGAATCAATCGCTGATCGAATCATGGCCGAAAGCAGAGAATACCAGAAAGATGTTTGCATGTGTTCTATTTACTATCCAAAGGCATTCCATAACAAAATAGGGATAGCCTTTGCAGAATAGGAATTCCAGAACACTTAGCTGTCTGTACATAGACCAACAGATAGTCACTCACACAGAACAAGGTGGTACTGCAGGGTTTAAAATGAGAAAAGGCGTGCATAGGGGCTCTAGTCTTTGACCATAATTATGCAATCTGTATGTGGAACAAATAATTTGAGAAATTGGAATACAGGACGAAAGAGCCATCAGGATTGGAGGAAGGGTCATTAACAACCTGCAATATGCAGACGGCACACCCTGTTTGATGAAAGGAAGGAGGCCTAGAAGTATTACAACTCAATTAAAGTGAAGGCCCATCCTCACACCTGGACTGACAGACAACATCCGGACAATTGGAGCAAAGATGAAAATGGTCAGAATCTCACTTTACTTGGATTCATAATCACTACTCACAGAAGCAACAGTCAAGAAATCAAACAGTATGTTACACTGGACCTCTTTAAAGCATTTTAAGGGTTGAAAAACCAAGAGATGTCACTTTGAGAAGGAAGGTGCACCTGACCCAAGCCATTGATTGCATTTTCACTGGGTTTATATACAGCTACACAGTGAATCAGGAAGAAAACAGGAAAAAAATGGATGTACTGGAATTTGGGTCTTGGCAAAGAAAGCTAAAAGTCCCATGGAGGGCCAGAAAAAGGAACAAGTCTATCTTGGAGGAAGTACAGGCAGAATGCGCCCTAGAAGCAAAGGTGGTGAGACTTTGTCTCATATGCTCTGGAAGGGCTGTCAGGAAAGACCAGTCCCTAGAAGAGGACATCACATTTGGTCTAGCCGAGGGTCCACTTCAGGTGGTGGGTTGAGATCATCATGGCATCCCTGACTCAAGCACGGCAGTTGTAAAGAAGGCCTGCCACTGAGCAGTGTTTCCGTTTCCTTCTGTTGTACCTCGAGTGGCTCTGCGTTGGTGCGGGCTCGATGGCACCCCCCAACCGAACCAGGAAGTGTTCTGTTCCGTTGTTCACAGGGTCGCTTTGAGTCAGAACCAACTTGACAGAACCTAATGGCAACAACAGGGTGCTATGGATTGGAGCCCCGATGTCATAGTGGTTATACACGTGGGGCTGCTAACCACAAGATCAGCTGTTCAAAACCACCAGCTGATCCTTTGGATAAATACCATGTGTTCTATTGCAGTGAAGAGTTACAGTCTCAGATGTCTGCAGGGCCACTTCTACTCTGTCCCATAGGGTCACTATGGATCAGAACCCACTGGATGGCACTGTGTGGTGGTCATGTACTTGATGTCAACTTTCCTGATTGGGAGTCCAGGGGTGGAGTCTGGCCTGTCAATCTGGAGATAGCCAATGAGGACTCTGTGTGGGCATGGCTTTCTCCTGCCTGGGAAATCTCACAGTTTTTCCCAATTGGAAAAGAGAGACTTGACTCTCAGTCTCTCCTGGAGAGACAAACTACTGACAAGACAAGATGCCAGTGTCCGAGGAATCGGCAGAGCTGGAGGAGAAGCCACACGGCCTTACCCTGATGGAACCAGACCTCTGAAGCTGGAGAAGCCACAGAGAGACCCTTACCAGTGCTGAGATATTTCTACCACTAATGGATACTGCTGATGAACCCTGAGTCCTGGAAATGAGGAGCCATGAGGGGACCCCTGCCAGCGCAGGGACTCTGCACTCACTAGCCTGTGACTTCGTGAGTAGGAAGGAGACTTTATAGACTAGTATCAGACATATGGGCTAATATCAGACTTGTGACTTTGAACTGCACTGGGTTGGGATGGCTTCTCAATGCTCCATTCCTCTGGTATATAAACCTTTCCCTTATACTCATATGTGTGTCTATGAATTTGTTTCTCTAGTCTACCTGAACAAACTCACAGTGAGTGTGGCTTTTTTGTGGGTTGCTTTAAATCAGAATTAACTCAATGAGTTCTTTGAATGGGCTAAGCAGTCCAAGTCCAGCAGCCACTCTTTGGGAGAAAGATGAGGTTATCTGCTTCTGTAAAGATGTGCAGTCTCAGAAATCATGTATGAACCATGTTCAACCTGACGTTATGGCAATAAATGAATGTTTGGGGTGATGAGGGGAAAGAAGGCTCACTACATGCCCCCCCCCCCACACTGTCACGAATCTCTGCCATCATCTTATAGCAGGTGATGTATTTTAGAGATTTCTTGGTATAATTACTTCATGTTCCAATGGGGAGGCTGAGGCCTGGAGCTAAGAAATAGGTTGCTTAACCAAGGTCACACAGTAAAGCTTTCATGACTGAACTGGACCTAAACCCCACATTTCTAGAGTGATAGACAGATGCCTTTCAAGGGGTTTTCAACTCCAGCCAGTATTAGAATTCTTTATTATTTGTTGACATATAATCCACATATCGTACAATTCGGTAGTTCAATCATATTCAGAAGTTCAATTCATATTCAGTCATCACCACAATCAATTTTAGACCACTTTTTTTTTGGGGGGGGTTCTTTTACTCATTGTTATCCTCCATCTTCTGCACCCTCCCCTACTACATCCCAGGATAAGTAGATTTACCTCTCCTGGATTTCACATACTGGAGAAACATACAAATAGAATCAAGAAACAAGCAGTCGAACAAACAAAAACAACTAACAATCATGATAAAAAAAACAAACAAACAGAAAAAGCCCTCAATTGAAAAGAAAGCAAAAAGTACTAAAAACTAGAACAAATTTTAAAGGCCTCTCTCAACTCTCACTGCCAAGGAGTCAATTTTGACTCATCACGACCCTCTAGAACTGCCCTCCTGGGCTTCCAAAATGACACTCGAAAGCAGCAGGAACCCTTGTCTTTCACCTGTGGAGAAGCCGGTGGTTTTGAACTGCTGGGCCAGACAACTGCTTAACAGCTACGTAGTTTAGCTTAATCGTGTCTGTCAGAATCAACTTTATAATGATCGCTGCCTGACAGCAAGGCAATTCACATCTCTGGGCTAAAGTCAGAGACTGACTTCTTGTGGGGACCCTGCAATGTATTTTGGGCTTCCACTGTCATCCTCAGCCATGCCTATTCAGAATTTAAGGTCTGATATCATCCCCTTCTCTGAACCAGGATTTTATTATTTATCCGCCTTGGGTCACAAAGGCTAGTGTGCTACTTCCTTGTGAACTTAGTGGGTGCTTCACCTAGGTGACTTTTTATCTTGAGACACACCTTTAATACCCCAGGCACTATTCTTTCTGATAGCTGGGAACCATCTACCTTCTCTGGATGTGCCCTTCTCCTTGACCCCAGACCCCTTGCTGGTATCAGTAGCTAACATTCACTGAGCACTTGCTATCCAGCAGGCACTTTCCCAAATGCTTTCCCAAGTGTTAGTTTATTTTAACCCATCTCTTAGGGTGTGTTTATTAGCATTTCTTGCATTTTCACATAGGGAAGCAGAGGCACGAGGAGTCATTTGCCCCAGGTAATTTTGCTAATAAGTAGCCAAGTCAGGATTTGAACCTGGGCCACTGGGCTCTGTGATCCAGAGTGCCTCAAAGGGAAACGAGGCTTCAAGAGAATTTGAGCCTGTGGTTCCCAAGTAGTTGTCCACTTCCATTCTAATTGCTTTTACGTGTTACCACGTTCTTTTCATGGCATCTCCTGGATGGGGCCTGCACCCGAGGCCCCTGGGGCCACAGCAGACTGGATACGAAGCGGTTGCAGGAAATAGGAAAATTATTATTTGTGGGAAGAATCCTACAGCCAAGGAAGAAATCAGAGCAAGAGGACCACTGTCTGGGGATTGGCTGTTCATGTGGACCTCCAGAACTTATTGGCACAGAAGATAGATGAGTACGTTCTAATCTCTCTCTCTCTCTCTCTCTCTCTCTCTCTCTCTCTCTCTCTCCTTGTTTACTTGTGTTTTTATTGACAATGCGAAGGCATTTGACTGATCATAACAAACCGTGGATAGCATTATGAAGAATGAGACTTCCAGAACCCTTCATTGTGCCCATGTGTTTGTTTGAACAGAAAAAGGGAGGCCGCATGGTTTAAAATCAGGAAAGGTGTGTATCCGAGCATGCTTTCACCATTGTTCTGTAGAGTAAACCCCCAACTAACCTGCTACCATTGAGTTGATTCCCATTGAGAGTGACCAGAGACTCGAACGGCAAGCAAACCCACGAGGAGATGCCCACTATCACCAGCCATCTGGGAGATACAAATCAAAACAATAACAAGATATCACCTTGGACCCACAACAATAACAAAATTGAAAAAACAATAGGCACAAACCAGAAAGCAACACATGCTGAAGAAGGTGTGTCCAGCTTGGAAATCCCATACCCTGCTGGTGGGATGTAAACATGGTGGAAACCAAGACGGCACTATGTGAAACAGGGTATACTGATACTGCATGACCCAGCAAGGCCTCTGTGGGGCATATAGCTCAAGGCAGCAGAGAAAGACCACAAACAGGCAGGTGTTCCTCATACAATGAAATAGCATATATCCTTCAAAAATAGAGTTGAAACTACAAATCACCTCACGATATGGAAGGAACTGGAAACCATTTCCCTGAGTGCTATTAGTCAATCACAAAATCACAAAATCACAAAATCACAATCACAAAAGGAATGAATAAAAGGAATGAATAAAAGAATGAGTTAAAACCAAGACAAAGACAGCCTCTGCTCTCTAATCTCTTCCTGGTATGTGGTCTCTTCCTACCCTTCCTGGAAACCCAGGACCTCCGTCTGTAAATTGGACGATGACATTTCCTAAGGGCCATTCCAGCTTTGGTGGCCAAGGATTCAAGAAGCTCCTTCGGACACTTCCTTTATTTCTCAACAGGTCTGCATCTGAATGACTTCATGAGAATGCCTTACCCCGATCACTTCTCTCCGGTAAATTCCTGTTTGTGAGCTCTCCAGATCCAACTTAAGAGCCCTCACTCCCTTCCTGTCTTCTTTCTTCAAGCATCCTTTGTGTTTTTCTCTGGATGCCCAGCCAGCACATCATCTCAGACTCAAATTTGCTATCACATGCTATGGCATGTCCGAGCCCATCAGGACTACCATTGGTGGCTCATCTGTTGCTGCTGAGCAAAATAGACTGTGGAGAGGAGAGAGTGACCTCCTTACCCCGCCCCAAGCAGAGCTTTCTGAAGGGCAGAAGGAGCGTCTACTTCTTTAAGGCAGGCAGAGCCTTTGTGGGAACAGAATGGAAAGGTGTAACAAAATCCACATGCCATGGTGTGAACAAGCACTCCTTAACTCAACTCCTGCTACGACCTGGATGAGACGGTCCTTCCAGGCAAGAAGGGAATCAGGACCCTCCTTCCACTTCTTCTACAGGTCAGCCTCTGAATATAGGTTGAGATGTCGCTATTTCTTTGCACACTCGCCATTCAGTCACTCAATACAAACATCTACGGAGCCCCTGCTGTGTGCCGTACCCTGGAAGGAGACCTGGCTGCTTAAGAACACGTGTTGTTGTTGTTGTTGTCAGGTGCCATGGAGTCACCTCTGACTCCAGTGACCCTCTTTACAAAGAAGAAAACACCACCAGGTCCTGCGCTGGCTTCACCAGTGTTCCGGTGTTAGCAGCTACTTTGTCTGTCCATCCCATTGAGGTGCTTCCTCTCTCTCGCTGACCCTCTGCTTTACTGGACACGATGGCCTTGTCCAGGTCTCTCTGGTAACATGCCTCACATACACGAGATGGATGAAGGCTGTAAAGGTTTATCTTAATCAGTAAGTAATCCATGTCTTGTTTTCATCTACATATTGCATGTTATTAATGAGCTCCTTTAAATCCTGATACCTTATTCCTCCTGATACAGTCGAACTGCTTGGATTATTTTCCCAGCACACAGATTGAATAAGTGTGGTAAAAAGATATAACCTGGACACACACCTCTCCTGATTTAAAACCCTGCAGTATTCCCTTGTTCTGTTTACATGACTGCTTCTTGAACCATGGACAGGTTCTGTAGGAGCATAATGAAGTGTCCTAGAATTCCCATTCTTCTCAATGCACAGGGTGCTATGATCACACAGTTGAATGCCTTTTCATAGTTAATAAAGCACAAGTAAACATCTTTCCGGTGTCTGAAGCAAAACTGTTGTTCTCTGCCTTTAGCCCAGACCCATGTGACGTCAGCAATGACATCCCTCTCCTAAAGCTGACTTGCACTTCTGGCATCTCACTGTCAAAGCACTGCCTCAACCGTTCTGGAATAGTCTTCGGCGAGGTTTTACTTGCGTGTGATGTAGAGATATGGTTTGATAATTCATTCTGTTGTGCTGCCTTACTTTGGAATCGGCGCAAATACGGATCAGTTCCAGTCAGTTGACCATGGAGCCATCTTCCACATTTCTTAGTATACATTGGTGAGGGCTCTCAGAGCTCCGTTAATTGTTGAGATATTGGAAAGTTGAGTTCCTGGAGCTTTGTTTTTGGTTAATTACTTCAGTGCGGCTTGGATTTCTTCCTTCAATACCAGGGGTTCTAGATCACACACTGTCTCTTGAAACAGAGACTTTGGGCACAATGGCTCTCTGTTGTCCTTCCATCTTCTTTTGATGGTCCCTGCTTCGCTCAAGATTTGCCCATGAAATCCTTCAATATTGAAGTTAGACTGGAATTTTCCCATCAGCTCTTTCACGTTGAGATATGCTGGGTGCATTCTTCCCTTTTGGTTTTCCGTTGCCTCATCTTTGCCTATCTCATTATAGTGCCTGAGCTTGTGTCCTTGAGAATTGTCTATTCAACTCTTACGTCCTCCTTTCTCCAGTCACTTTAGCTTCTCTATGGTCAAGAGAAAAACCCAGAATCTCTTTTGACATCCACTTTGGGCTTTTCTTTCTTACTTGTCTTTTTGGTGACCTTTTGCATGCACGATGTTCTTGATGTCATGCCACACTTTGTCAGATCTTCTCTCATTAGTGTTCCAGGCATCAAACCCGTTCTTAAGAAAGTCTCTAAATTCGGGTGTGTACTCAAGGAGGCATTTTGTCTTGTGTCGACATGTTCAGGTTCTTCAGCTTCAACCGAAGAGTAGTTGAGAGTTTGTTCCATAATCAGACTTCGACCTTGCTTTCCTGAGCTTTTCATGGTCTCTTTTCAAAGGTGTAATCACCTTCCTTCTTATGTCTTCCATCCGGTAGTCTGCATGCACGGCTGCCATTCATGTTGCTGAAGAAAAAGATATTTGCAACAAAGAAGTCATTGGTTTTGCAAAATTCTGTCATCATGTGATCTCTAGTGTCTATCACCAAGATGCTATTTTCCAGCCACCAATCCTTCCTCTCTCCACCGTTCCCATTAAAATCAACAGGAATGACCAATGCATCTTAATTGCATGTTTGATGAATTTCAAACTGAAGAAACGGGAAGAATTCTTGCATTTCTTCATTATGAGCTATACTGCATACATTTGAATAATAGTTATATCATTTGATCTTCCTTATAGGTATACAGATATGATCACAGACAGCATTATACTTCAACATAGATGTTGAAATGCTATTTTTGATGCTAAATGCAATGCTGTTCATCCTGAATTTGTCATTCTTGGCATGACAAACCATTGGATCATCTGATTAAAAGTGGCCAATATCAGTTTACTTCCGCCCACTAATCTGTCTTTATGTATTCCCTTTTCCAATTTCCCCTGATTCATATTTTGTACATCCCATTTTCTAATTATTATGGACATTTCCAGATGTTTCTTCTCACTTGACTCATGTCTCATCAGCAAGTGCGGGTCCTGGACGTTTGCTCCATCCACACTACCAAGGCCAGATCTTTAGGAGATTGCTCATCCCCTGTCTTTTTTTGAGTGTCTTTTAACCCAAGGAGGAGCTAACTTTCAAGCAGGATATCAGGCAGTGAACATTCTGTCGCTATAGCTAAGGTCTTTAGTGTTATTTTTTTTCAGAAGTGGACCCACTTTTCCTTCTTCCTACTACAGTGGCGGTTTGGAAGCATCCATGTAACTTGTTCAACACAGGTGACCCTGTTGGCCTTTGAAACAGAACAACATGCAAGCTACTGCCATACGGCAAACAGAGAGGAGGGAGATAAGACTTGTTAAGATATAACAAGTTGCTTCATTCCTTGGATCCTCGATGTCCAAACTTGCTCAGACTGGTAATGATATCAGCTTCCTAGAGTAGAGATTTATGTACTTGGTGCCCGTTCTTGCTAAGTGCCACCAACCAGTTCTGACCCATAGACACCTTGTGCACAGCAGAACAGAACACTGCCTGGTCCTGTGACCGTCCTCACAATTGTTCCCAAGCCCAAACCCATTGTGGCAGCCACTGTGTAAGTCCATCTCCTTGAGGATGGACTCTCTTTTGTGATGCCCCTACATTTTACCAAGTTTGATGTCCTTCTTCAGACACTGGTTTCTCTCGACAACACATCCAAAGCACGTACGATGAATCTTGCCATCCTTGCCTTTGAAGAGCACTCTAGCTCTCCTTCTCCCAAGACAGACTGTTTTGTGCTTTAGGCAGTCCATGGTTCCTTCAATATTCTACTCCAGCTCCACAATTCAAATACATCAATCCCTTCTCCAGCTTTCACAGGCATAGGAGGCAATGGAAAATAGATGGCTTGGGTCAAGAGTACCCGAACCCTCAAAATAACGCCTTTGCTTTTCAATACTCTAAAGAGGTCTTGTGCAGAAGATGTCCCTAATGCACCACCTCTTTCAATCTCTCGACTACTGTTTCCATGAGCACCGACTGTGGAACCAAGCCAGACAACATCCTTGAAGACTTCAAGGATTTTATCCTAATGTGACCTATGGGTCCAACTGTGAGGATTCAGGTCTTCTTGACATGGAGTTGCAATCAATACTGAAAGTTGAAATCCTTGACCTTCATCAGCAAGGGCTTCAGTCTCCACTTCCAGCAAGCAAGGTTGTATCATCTGAGTATTGCAGGCTGCTAGTAAACCGTCCTCCAATTCTGACGCCACATTCTTCTTCATATAATCCAGCTTCTATGATGATTTCCTCGGCATACAGATTGAGCAAGTATGGGAAGAGCATTTACTCCTGATGCACCCCGTTCCTGGGTTCAAACCATGCAGGGCTCCCTCATTCTGTTTGCGCCACTGCCTCTTGCACACGTGTCAGTTCCCCACGAGCACATGACGTGCCCCTGGCACAGTGTGAACAAATATCAGTTCCCTTTGACCTCTCTCTGCATCCTTGCCACTCCCCATCCTCTCTACATGGGGACTTCCAAGAGTTGGTGGGGAAAAATGCAACCACCTTTTAATTTCTCCCTACCCCTTACCATTTGAGATTTTCCCTCTGTTCTACCTTTTGCTTATTAGCGGCCCTCCTCCCTGACCCACTTATCATCTGGGTTTTCTTATTAGACCGAGAGTCCCCTGAGAGAGAGGACCTTCTTGACACTATGATGCCAAGTCCCAGGATTCAACCGTCCTGAAAGGAGCAGGAGCTGACCGTGGTGCTGATTCATGACAAGGTTCTTACTGGAAAGGAAATTGGACTTCACAGATAGCTTTCCTTCCCCTGAATCCTACCACCTCCATATTTTCTCTAGTGTAAAAAGCCCTGTCAGATGCATCTTGTAAGGACAGGCCTACTGAAGATTCTTTCCAGAGGGGCTGGCTGGCCAAGAAGATGATTAAAACCAAGGGTGCCCGCTCATCATGCCTCCATTTACGTTAGCCTGGACCAGGTGGGAGAGGATGTTTGTGCAAAGTCCCCAAATGCACAACACCAGTGACAGAACACCTGCCACCTGGCTTCCCTGCCTTGACACCTACGTCTAACCTGCTGTGCATCCTGCTGACAGATTCATTTTCCAGAAGCCTTAGTGTTTTCCAACAACAACAACAACAACAAAGAGCACCAGGGGCTAGAAGAAACCCTGGGGGTCACAGAGCTCCCCTTTATTGGGGAGTGATCTTCTGGGCAGTTTAGACACTAGTCCAGCTTGTCTATGGTCAAAGATCCAGTGAGGGTCAGAGATTGACCCAACCCTCAAGTTTCCTAAACCTCAGTGGCTTTCATTAGAAAAGGGCATGGCAGTTCTCAAATTGCTTTCTCCCTAGTGATTTATTGACTTTTAATTCCCTAGAGCCTAGAGGAGAGCTTGGCACAAATGCTTTATGAATATAAGCATGAGCTCATCTTGCCCTTGCAGTCATGATTAAGCGGAAATTGCAGCCTCGTGTGATTGAACGTCTAAGGGACCTGGTAGACCGACAACACCAGGGCTTCCCACAGGCCCTCTGATTTGCACTCACGATCCCTCCCAGGTACCATATCTCCCCAGAGGTTCAGTGACTGGTGCAGCTCTCTCCTGACTCCAGGACAGTCATGGCATTCCTCGCCTGCTATTCAAGGCCTTGGGGATGTGAGTCTCATGTTTCCTCCTTTGCTCCTAGATCAGAATCCACCGACCCAACTGGGGTGCTACCCTCCCCACCTTATACCTAATATACATGCTTTGTGTGTTCTTTTAAAAAACTTTTTGTCAGTTTAATCCCTGTGCATTCTTGACTCCCAAGAGACCATGTCTTACGAACACCACACACACAGCTTCTTACTACGTGAACAAGCATGTGAGAAAGGACTGCCCGCTCCATTCTCCCCCTTTCTTTTCCTCCCTCCTGCCTTACTCAGATACTTCGGACAAGGTCAAGTGCCCTTTGTTCAAGGATGCTTCTTGATGGCCACTCATATCCTTGCACCCTCACTTGTCAATCAGTCACATACCCTGATACATCATTTGATGATTCCCCTCTCCATCTCACCAATGTGCCCATAGCCCCCAGTTAACACAGCCCCTGTATTCCTTATGATCACCCTTAGTTTGAAACAGAAGTAGCTCAGGCTTTAGCCAATGTTATTGGCTGAGCAATAACATTATAGGTAAGGATCTGGAGCCTTGGAGAAGGAAGAGGGCTGATACAGACTGCCAGGGAAGTGGTTCGTCCAAATTGTTGCCTTCCTCACGCCCAGGCTGGACTTCTTTCCACTGAACCATGCCTCTCCTCGGGCGTACCAGTTTCCTAGAGCTGGGCTTTCTCAGCAGGCAGAGATGCCAGGCAGATGGTCCTGAAGGAGAGAGATTGAGCCTGTATCCAAGAATCAGAAAGTCAGAGTTCTGAACCTGGCCCTGTCACTCATTCATGGTCAGACCCGGAATCTCCACCCCCAAGCGGGTCTCACTCTCCTCGGCTGTATACTGGAAGTGATTAATCACCTCTGCCCTGCATATCCCCTTCAGGAATATGCTTTTCAGTCCAGTACCTATGTAACACAATCCCAGCCCCGAGACCAGCTTCTCTGCTATCCTTTACCTCTTCAAAGTGTTTGGGTGTTCGAATCCCTTATTTGACTCAATTCATTTCCTGTCTCCAAGGTCCTCCAGTCAGAAGCCAGGTTCCTTAACATGGTTTCTAGGCTCCAGGGTTCTCCCCTTGCTTAAAGGCACAGTCCTGTTTCTCCTCCTTGCCCTTGTTCTCCATGCCTGCCACAATCACAGCGAATCTCTTCTTGTTCCTCTTTCCCATTGGGCTCACTCGCATCTTTGTGAGGCTGGACCATGAAACCTTCGTGGCTTGAACAGTGTCCCTCAACCCAGGTGTCCTCAAGACACCTCCTCCAGGGAGTCGTCTGTGATCACCAGGACGAGGCTGGGCCTGAGCGACATAGTCTCCAAGGATGACCACCATCAATCCCTTCTGTGGGAGTCACCTAATCTGGTGTCAATTTGAGGATTAAGTGTGTAGGGGTGGAGTCTAGCCTGTTAATCTGAAGATAGCCAATGAGACCTTAGTGTGGGCATGGCCTTCTGAGAATTCTGGGAAATCTGGTACTTCCTTCTTGGAGGCAGGACACACAATCTCTCTCAGTTCCATCCCTTGAGGACACTCAACTGACAAGGCTGGCTCCCTGTGAGACATTGCAGCTGACAATAGTGTCCGGAGCTGGACAAGCCACACGGATGCAACCAGACCTCTGAAGCTGGAGAAGCCACAGTCAGACCCCTGCCAGCGCTGAGATGCTTACAATGCCACTGAATTCAAAGACTTTCTACCTACTGACCTGCAATCATCCTGCATTCGACATCATTGCATGTGTTTCATGAGTCTGAAGATGACTTTATAGACTGATACTGAACATGAGGGCTAATATAGGACTTATGGACTTGTTCTGGACTGGACTGGGATGCTTTCTCAATGTTCCATTCCTCTTGTCCATAAACCTCTCCCTTATACATATGTGTGTGTATTTATGAATTTGCTTCTCTAGTCTACTCGGATTAACACCCCTTCCTTCCCTGCATATGCATGCCACCCCTTCCTACCCTTACCCTCTTCAAATACGAGCTGATGCCAGTCAATTGCTTGATCAATAGAACATTGTGGAAGTGATGTTCTGAGCCACGTTCCTTTTTCTGCAACTCTTGCCTGGGGAGCTCAGGGGATCTGCACAGGTGGAGCCAATTGCCACAAATAAGATCTGCTACCCTGAGAGCGAAGAAACCTAGAAGGTCTAGTCAATCATGAACACAAGGTCAGGGCTTCAAACCTGCCAGTCCCTCCCAGGGGGAAAAATGAGACTCTCTGCTCCTGTCCATAGTTGAAGTCTTGAAACCCCAAAGAGACAGTTCTACTCTGCCCTTTAGTGTTTCTGGGCCTCCACAGTGACTTGATGAGTCACTCTAAGACTCCCAAGCTGGGGGGGAGGCCCATGCGACCACGTGACCAGCCTCTATCTGATCTGCCACGTCAAGTGACGAATGCGAGTGAAGGCACAGATGGGAATGCAGCTGTCATGCGATTGCAACTAGGGGCCCCCTGCCTGGACGAGCCCACTCAGCCCACAGAATTGTGGGGGATCACTCCGCATGAAGACGTACAAGGGAGGGTGGTGAGCTTTGGGGCCACTGGCTGTGGTCTCACGGTTATGGACAGTCCCCTCACTTAGAAAAAGACATCGTGCTCAGTGCAGTAGAGGGAGGGTTGGAGGAAACAAGAGGACGTTTCGATGACATAGACAGACCAACAAGGCATTCAAATACACCGACCGACCGACACGAAGGTGGTGCAGAACCCAGCAACAAATGCTTCAACCTGTTCGGCTAAGGTCTGCGACCTCCACAGCGACTCACAACAACAAGCACAGCATGTTAATCAGCTGCCTCTTAGAGAGGGTTTGTTAGACAATAGCAAATCATCCAAACAAGTGCCCTGCTGTGTGCAGGAAGCCGCTCCCTCCAGGCACTCCCGGGGTGGGGTGGGGGTGGGGGTTACCTGGGGAGGCAGAGAGGTTGGCCAGCCTCCGAAGGTTCTGCCCCCTCCGCTGGGCACACCATGGTGAGCTTGTGGTTGTTGAGCCAACACTCTCTTCCTGCTCCCCTGGCAACTCAGCGGGTCATGTGGCGAGGTGCATTGTGGCTCAACGTGGCAGGCGTTATTTTCAAGATAGAACCCACCAACACGTCTGATGAAGTCTGAGATGTTTGGTCTTCCTCTGCCTTGACTTTGACAGCTTGGCTCATCTAGCCGCTGGCCTCTGGGGAGGGCTTTCCAGGGGAGACCCTGCAGGAGAGATGGGGGCTCTTCCTTTAAGCTCCGGAGACCCTAGACAATCCCATAGGACAATTCTCTTCCCACAGGCTTGTTAGGCGTCACAATGGATGCGGCGTCAGCACACAGTGGGACAGCGTGTTTTCATTGTCTGGAGCTGCCTTCACAGAAAGACCACAAGCGCCTGCCTCAGAGACCACACATTTACTCTCTCACAGTTCAGGAAGCTGCCAAATTCAGGGTGGGAGAAAATCCTCTCTGTGTTCTGGGATGGTAGGGAGGGACTCCTTGTCTTCTCTTCTGTCATCTCACCCTTACTCTGTCCCTCTGTGATCTTCACCTGCTCTCTCCTCTCTCTCTCTCTCTCTCTCTCTCTCTCTCTCTCTCTCTCTCTCTCTCTCCCCTTCTTCATTTATGTTTGCAGGGTCCCGGTGGAGCAGTGGGCTACGCGTCAGGCTGGGAACCACAAGGCCAGTAGTTTGAAACCAGCAGCAGCTCTGTGGGAGAAAGACGAGGCTCTCTGCTCCTGCAAAGGTTTGCAGCCTTGGAAAGACACAGAGGCACGTCTATTGTGTCCTCGAGGGTTGCTGCGAGCCAGGATGGACTCGGCAGGGACTGGTTTTACCTGGTTTCTAACTGAGAAGCCAGGAGGTTTAGGGCACACCTCCACTGCCCTGGTCTTGGTCACCTACCCCGGCGGTGTGGCGTCCTCACCAGTGAGGCCGAGAGACAGCGTGGGACTCACCGCCCACTGTCCCTCTGCAGCCTTTGCCCAGTGCCCAGCACGTGCGGACACGCAGTGAATACCTGTTGCATGGAGGAACGCACGGGTGGTTTTTATTTCCTTTCCACCTGTGTTCTCTCAATCACACTTTACCCTCTGGGCCAGGCTCTGATGGCTTGGCTGTCATGCTCAGTCAGGGGGTGACCTTGAAAGACAAAATCCCCTTTCTTCCAGAGCCTTCCCTGGGAGCCAGGGAGCTAGGGCACCGGCTTCCAATTCCTCCCTTTGCTTTGGCCTGGATTTTAATGACTGATGTTTTCTGGGTCTTTCTTTTCTTTTCTTTCTTTCTTTCTTTTTTTTTTTTTAGGTAGGGGAGGGTTAGGAGGGTGGCAGCTTCATTCTCGTCAGAAGCTAAAAGGCTGGTTGATTTTTCTGATATCCTTTGAATGGGCCTTCTCCACAGACAGCCCCTCACAGCTGCGAGGACTTCAAATTCCTCCTGCATTGAGGGGGGCAGAGAAAAGATATGAAAGGCTTTTCGCCTGACACAAAAGAAGGGGGAAAAAAGTGGAATAAAAACAACAATGTGGTTAATACATAAAACGGGAAAATTCCTGGCACTCGCCGTATCATTAATCTGTCTAAAGTGGCTTTGATCTCTTCTGCTTTAATTAACTTGTAATTATAACATGATGATTTTTGCAGCGGGCAGAATCTGGGAGCTGGGCCCTGAAAGCCACCGCAGCCTCTGAGTGGCATTGGAAAGCGGGTCCCACAGCATCTGCCTTTCAGAGCTGCGCTTCCACATCTGTGCTCCCACGCGGAGACGCGCACACTCTGGGGGGGGGGGGGTGGGCAGCCTCCCTCGCTGCGTGCCATCACAAGCCAGGCCCAGTACGCCGGCCTCTCTGAGCATTGTCTTCCTTTGGGTCGGGTTCGTAGCGAACAGGGCATGATATCTATGAGCTCCGTGAGGAATATCACTCCACTGTCCAGATGACCCCAGCCCTTAGGTAGTCGGGTGGCATCGTGGGTTAGGTGTTGGGGTGCTAATCACAAGGTCAGCAGTTAGAAACCACCAGCCGCTCCCCCAAAGGAAGATGAGGCTTTGGGCTCCCTTCAAGATTTACAGCCTTGGAAGCCCGTGGGGGGCAGTTCTGCTCTGTCCTACAGGCTCTCTCTGAATTGGGGTCGAGCTTTTGTTTGAGGGAGTAGCTCTGTGAGGCTGCTGGAACTCAGGGGCTTAACTCACTGCAGAGGCTGCTTGTGGAAGACTGACTTGTCCTCTCTCCCACCACCCTGGCTGTGGTGGCCTCGTACCGAGTGGAGGGTTCCTCCGTCGTGCCTTGACTTCTTCGAGTTTGGCCATGGCACTTGCACTGTCGGTGAGAGTGGCCTGGAACGCTGGTACTGAGGCCTTGGCTTGGAGAGTGCTTGTGGGTTTCCCCTGACTGTCCTGGGCCTCAGGAGTTCTGAGAATAGGCCCAGGCTTGCCTCTGCCCCCCAGGGGAGACTGAGACGCGTGTGGAGTTTAGTCGCCCCTGTGACGGTGAGCCTCAAATGGCAAAACCCGGTCACCTGCAAGAAGAGAATGATAGTAAATGATCGCTGTTTCAAGGCCTCACGTCTGAGGGGAGCAGGTTGGCCAATGTCTTGGCAGGATCGGGGTTCCAATCCGTGTCCCTCAGTCCATCCGGCTCTGTGGCCTCAGAGCTGAGGGGCACTGAGAGCATCCGTGTGGAGAGGGTTGGGCGAGCAGCGGGGCTGAGCAGAGTTCTGGGCTCCGCTCCCCCACCAACCACAGCAGGCCCCCTCAGATCCACGCTACCTTGGCCACCTCTGAGAGGACCTTATTGAAGAGCTGCGATCTGCTGCTACAAAATGAAAACGACCTATCTGCTCCAACCCTTGGGTTCTCCAAACAAAGACACAGAAGCTTTTGTGGGACTGGGTCAAGGCCATGCCTGTGTGTCCGAGAGCGGAGCCCGAGCTCCCTGGGCCTCTTAGTTGGAAGCTCATGTCACAAAGTACGTCCTCGGGGCAGGACGAGGACGAGGCAGGGTAGGAGCAGACATTAGATGGCCGGGGCTCACAGAGGTCCAAGTCTGGGTGTGCTGCCTGAGCTCCCCCTCCCCGCCCCCCCTTCCTCTGGAGGCTCGTCCCCCCTCATCCTGCAGGGCGAGACTTCCAGGAAACACGGCAGGGAGGCCCCTCTCTGTGGCGGTGCTCTGGAGAGCCAGGTGTGGCTTTGAGGGACCCCCACCCCCACCCCACCACCACCATTCTTGGATCTTTCAGAAACATGTTTGAGGAGCCTGGGCCTCATCCCTGTTCTTGGGGCAGAGCTCACGGTGCCTCCATCCTGGCTGAGTAGAGCCAAGGAGAGCCTGTGGGACACTTCCGGAGCCCCATGGAAGCGGGCCTCACGTGGAAGGGAGAGGAAAGGAGGTCTTGTTGAGAAAGGAGCCATCCTGAGACCCCTCGGGCTGAAGAGTGAAGAGGGAGAAGCCCAGTCTGGGTCACATAGTCTTCCTCGTTGAGGTGAGGTGGATGATACGGGCAGCCTGGCAGTCCATTCAGGAGGTGGGGACGGAAGGGAGAGTGAGAGTATTTATTGAGTCCTAGGGAGGGGGAGACAGTCTGGAGGCTATGTACTGGTCTGCTAACGGTGGCTTGAAAACACCAGGTGGTTGGGAAGTGGAAAGACCAGGTTTTGTACCCCGCTAGAGTTACGGCCGCAGACACCCACAAAAGCAGAGTCACCCTGCCTGTCGGGCCGCATGGCGGGTCGGCTTGTGGGCAGGGAGTTCGGCTCTGGCGTGCCAGGGACAGGAGCAGCCCTGACGGCCCGTGGTTAGGCGACGGGTTGTTCACTGCAAACACCGAGGTGCGAAACCACGGAGAAGAACAAGACTTTCTATTCCCCTATACAGTTAGTCTCCGGACCTCCCAGGGGGCTGTTCTAGCCGGGTCGGCAGGGTCAGGCGGGATCAGACTCCACTCGGAAGTGATGAGTTGGTTGATTCGTCTTTGGGTTTGAGCCCCCCAGGCGGGGAACCCTGGTGCTGTCGTGGGTGGGCCCTGCGTGGGCCTCCTAAGCCCGGGTCAGTTCCTCAGGAGGAAGACGAGGCCGCCTGCTCCCGTAAAGAGGGGCAACATCAGAAGCCACAGGGCCAGTTCGCCTCTGCAGGACTCCTCGGCTTCGAAATGGACTCCACTGTGGGGAGTCTGAGCTAGCTGCCCATTCAAGACAGAGTGGACCTGGCCCGTCCAAATTGGCTTCCCCAGGCAGCAGGTCACATGATGCTTTATAGGCCAGGCTTGAGAGAGGCCTCCTGGTTCTCAGTGTCCTCTGGGAGGGGCTCGCCGCCCTTCCAGCTGCTGGTTCCAATGGAGGCGGGTCCAATTTCTAGCTTCTCAAGGAAAGCATCAAAGGTTTGCCAATTCGTCGTGAATTCTAACACGGAGTTTCAGGACTGGAACAGAGGGGACCAGAGTCTACGGAGCCCCAGAAGATGCTGGGCTCCAGTCAACACCAGTCTGAGCTCCTTAGCAGTTGTCATCAAGCTGGCCCCAATTCACGGTGGCCCATCAGACCCCAACAGTGCTTCAGTGTTTTCAATGTTTCACTGTCTCCAGACCTTTCTTACGAGGCCCCTCTGGGTAGACCCACAGCACTTACCTGTTTGTAGCCACTTGCACTTCCTCTTGTGATCCCCTCCCCTCCCCCTTGGGATTCTACCATTTAAGAAGTGAACCCCGCCCCCCTCTCCAGTCAGTTCTTTTTAGGGGCACTTCTGGTCAGGTGTCTGAAGCAACAAGGTCGATGTGGGACCAAGAGCGGCCCTCTGAATGTGTTCTCTCACTTGACCCCCCTGTTTTTGGCCCCATAGCTCTGGGTGCAGCACGGCGCTCTGCTGAACTTCTGTGAGCCCTCCCAGGACCCCGGGCCCTTTCTGGAGTTGCATCTCTCTTCCATTGGGTGCAGACTGCCTCAGAAGAGGGACTGGGCCACGCCTGTCCCCCCAGGCCTGCTCCCATGAAGCCTTTAATGCCTCTTCTGCTGAGCTACACCCAGTTTCTTTCCAGAAGCCAATGAAGCTTCCCCTCCTTCACCTTGCTGGTGTGGCTCCTCCTGTCCACCTCTGGGTCCCTGTCCCTCCTGGTGGCTGCCACAGCAGTAGCGCTTCCCCTTGATTGCTTACAGGGCCAGTCAGAGACGTTTATCCCTTTAGCACATGCTGATCCACCCTGATGCTGAGGTTCCAGGCTGCCCCTAGAGCACAGCCTCCTGAGGGGCAGGATCTGGAGCCCGAGGCTGGGGAGGTGGTCTCTGGGTCACATAGCCCCCATCTGCCCCAGGATCACTTTCCCTCCACTTTTGGGTCACCCCTAACCCACAGCCCTGCTCCTGCTCTGTCCCTGCCTCAACCCTCTCCCCCTATGGACCCACATATCCTCACAGCCCACGGATGACGGACATCACCCTCATCTCCAGGAACCCTCCCAGGAATGCCCCAGTACATAGAGGCCCCACTTGGGTGTTCCAGCACCCCATCCCTGCATCGCTCCGTAATTGGAATGTGGGATCAGCAACCTTGCTCTCTCAGCCCGGGAAGACTTGGGCCCTGAGTTTCTTCTTTAGGTCAGCACAAAGCTGGGTGGGAGGCTGTGCCGACAGTGAGGGGCTGCTGAGTGCCAGCCTGTGCCAACCACCCCGTGGGGTGCGTGGCTATTCATTCACTCACCCGGCAGGCACTTTGGGAGCAGGTTCTCTGTGCCTGGCATAGCACTGGGCACCTGCACAGCACTGTGTGCCATCATAGAGGGGCTTGCCCAGGGCCACGCTCTGGTTCAGAAGAGCCAGGATTCAAACCCAGATCTGTCCTGCGGCAAGATCTGAGCTCAAGGTTGAGCAAAGCATTCTGGGTACTCGTTCTCACACTAGAGCCCTTTCCTCCCGGGCTCTGGGTTTCCTGACCCCTCCTGTTCCTCACCCCTCACTCGCTCCATCTCTCTCTTCAGCGTTCATCCGCTCCTTCACTGATGCAGTGATGCCTATGTGCATGCACCCAGCCTCGTCCCACACTGCTGACATGTCCAGAACTGGAGCAGCGCACAGCCAGAGCAGGCTTGAAGTCAGTCAGCATGAAGCCTGGAAGGCCCTCCGCTCTTCTGGAAGCCAGTTCGCACCTGCACCGTGGGAGAAAGGCGGGCAGGGGACCCATCCCCGGCAGGTCTGGACTCGCCAGGTGCTCATCCAGGTTGCATGAGCTGAAGGGGTGAGAGAGAGAGAGAGAAAGAGAGAGAGAGAGTGTGTGGGTAGACAGAACAATGTCCAGGGCCCTGGAGAATCGGGAGCAAATTGTGGGTGAATGTCAGTATTTTTGGACAGGAAATAAGTGCTATGCAAATGAGATGCAAAACTATGCAAATCACAGACATTCCATTTCAGTCCAAAGCTACTTTTGGTAATAAGTCTACAGCAGGGCTGGTAATGGAGGCGAGGGTGCATCTGCAGGCCAACACTGCGTGTCCCTTATCTCGGTCGCACCGTCCAGAGGTGGGCAGAGCGGCCTGGGCTGGTGTGCTCTCAGGCAGTCTGGGCACCTGCTGAAATGGCAGATCAGCGGGGGGTGGGGGTGGGGCGGGGGGAGGTGGGACAGAAAAGGCCAAAGCAGTCCTGAGCAGGTGAGGGGACTTCGGAGTGCAGGGGACGAGGTCTGAGATGCTGATGTAAGTCAGAGAGCCTTCGGCTGTGTGAAGGCCAGATAGCAGGGGAGGTGGGTATGGTGTGTGTGTGTGTGTGTGTGTGTGTGTGTGTGTTTGTAGATTTAGAGCAGGTGCAGGCAGCTAACAAGCTTAGCTGCTGCTTGGAAGGCTGGAGGTGTGTGTCCTTCAAGAGGCACCTGGGAGAAAGGCTGGATGACCTGCCTTGGCAAACCTGCAGGGGGCAGTTCTGTGCCGGCCCGCGGGGGCTGGGTGGCCATGAGTTGGGATGCACCAAGGAATCTCTCCAAAATAAGAAGCCAGCGGCAGATGACGGGCTCAGGCTCAGTGCCAGTCTCAGAAGGGAGCTGTGTTGCCTCTGTCACACGTGGGGAGCACACAGTCCCTGGCTGGGGGGCCAGCTGGACTTGCAAGATGGGAGATTTATTGGAAGAGCTTCTCATAGTTACACATTGGCGCAAGATGTGAGATGTCTTTTTATGTTCTGAACACATTAAGTAAGGGGGTGTTTTGGGGGGCAATGAAACCTGGGGCATGGGCTCCCCACTGAGGCCCATAAGGGATGTGAGGGAGGCTGCAGGAAACCTGGGGGTGGAAGGGCAGGTTTTGTCATGGCTATGATTGTACCACTGAGAGGATCTTGGCAGCCGCTGGGAGAGGCCAGGAGGGGCTGGCGGGAGACGTGTGCCCCGATTACGGTCACTGTGTAACAAACAGCCCCAATGCTTCGGTGCATATGACCCGAAGCCTATCTTTCCTCAGGAGTCTATGGGCCAGCTCGGTGGTTTCTACTAACACGAGAGGCCCGGGCAGGCCTCGCCCTTGGTGGGCAGCTGATGGTGACATTGTGGTCTTGCTCATCTAGGCTGGGCACTCTGATGTGCCCGGATAAATGGGCTGATGAGACTCTATCCCAGCCACCGCATCGGTCCTCCAGCAGTGCACCCAGACACAGAGACTGAGCCACCGCATGAGACTGGAGAAGCTAAGGCGGTGTGGAGGATGCGGAAGGTTCTTGAGACTGAGGTTTGAAACGGACACACTGGCATTCAGACTCCTATAGGCACTTCCACAACCAGTGGTCGTCCAGTAAGGCACTTGGCCAAGCACAGGCTCCAGGGTTAGGGATGTGACTCACAGGTGTGGATGGCCCACAAAGTCGTGTTGTCAATGGCAGGGGTACAAGGACGAGTGGAAGATGAGGACAGGCTTTGCAATCAATGGGCAGCAGTAAGTCCTCTGCCATGGTGCTAAATCTGAAGGTTGCATGGGAGGATCTTTCCCGCTTAGATCACCTGGTCTCTGGGCTCCAGGGCCTGCATGGATTCTAGCTGGTCACAGTGAGGAGAAGGGTCTTGCCTCTGGCCCCCTCTACTGGGTCCATGAAATGGCTCCCTTGGAAACCCAGGGATCAATAACTCTTCCTGTTCCTAATGGACTCCTGGTGGCCAGCTGCTATGGCAGAACCATGGAGAGATGCATTAGTCTCCCTTGTGCTCACCAGGGGCCCTCCATCCTTAGTGCAGAGAGGGACAAGGCCACTGGGGCCCCTCCACCATGTGACATGTTAATGAGGCTTTTATGGCTAGCACCTTGCTGGGAGGGTGACACAAAGCAGGGTCCTTTTACCACTTCGTTTCCATGTGCTGATGTTCATAGATGCCTGCTAAGAAGGAATGCATTCACTTCCTCTGTCTCTCCCTCTACCCTTTCCCAAGCCAGCCAGGGAGCCAGCTACCCACCCACCCACACATCCCTCCATTCCACCTGCTATGTGCTAAGTGAGGTTCAGAGGCAAATAAAACAGAGTGTCCTTGACCACCATCCTGGGGGAGCATCAGAAGAGCAAGCTGCCCAGGCCCCAAATGGAAGGCCAGGTGCAGAAGCAAAGCTTAGAGCCAGGGCTTAGGGCAAGAAAGAAGTGGTCAGGCCTCAAGGGGAGCCATATGCCCCCGAGACCCCCAGAGAGTGTTGTGCTCGGCTCTCTGTAGGCCCCGACCCCTTCTGGGTGGTGAGTCCACAGCCAGCTTCCAGCTTCTGGAGGTTGACAGGTAGATGCAGGACATGGTTTGTATGAGGGCAGAGCGTTGCTGTCCATCCCCTGGAGCTGTCGATGGGAACCCATGGGACCTCCATGAGAGAAGACATGACTGATGTCTGCCTACACCTGTGGTTCTCAACCTTCCTCATGCCACGGCCCTTTCATACAGTTCCTCGTGTTGTGCTGACCCTCCAACCATAAAATCATTTTCATTGCTACTTCACGGCTGTCATTTTGCCACTGTTATGAATTGGGTGACAACTGGGAAAGGGTTGTTTGAGCTCCCAAGGGTCTCGAACCATAGGTTGAGAACCAAGGTCACTTGGTTCTTGGTCACTTGGTCACTTCCTGACAGCACTTGCTCCCATGCAAATAGGATCTGAAGCTGGGGGGCATCTGTGGGCGGAGCTGCTGAATGGTCAGTGGAACCATTGCCTCCATAATGAGACCAGAGGGCTTTGCTACAAGAACCACTCATCCAGCAGGAAGACCTAAGAGACCCAGGAGAAAGGCTGTGGCAGACATATCGCTAGCCCTGGCCTCGCCCCACCACCCAGCCCTCCCTGCCATGAAAAGTGGGCTCCTGTTGGAGTCAAGGCTAGGAAGATGTGGGAAAGGGAGAGACCCTCTTTCTCAGCAGGACAGAGTCCACGCTGAAGGTTGAGACAGCCTTTTCAAATATTGCATGTTTTCGGGCTGAGCCCCGGTAGCATAGTGGTTGTGTGCGGGACTGTGGTCCACAGGGTTGGCAGTTCAAATCCAGCAGCAGCTCTCCAGGAGCAAGACTGGGCCTCCTACTGCCACCAGAGGGCAGTGATGCCCCCCCAAATATATATCACATGTCTTCAAGATGATGCACATAACTTTAAACTAAAAGCCAATTGCCGCTGAGTCAATCCTGCTAAGTGGTAACCCCAGGTGTTTGGGTCTTTCTGAGACAGGGTTGCCACATTTCTCTTCTGAGGCACCATGGGGGACTTGAACCTTTAGCCTTTTCTGGTGAGCTGTCAAGCACCTTCTCTCTGTGTATAACCCGGGGACTCAGTGGGTTTAGGGAGACTCTGAACCACAGATGCCACAGATGCTGCGTGAACCCCAGCAACAGAATCTCAGTTTGGAGATTTGGATTCACCCTGCCCATCTTTCCCCCCTTTTCTCACCCCCCAATTAGAGTTGCAGCTCAGAACCACACAATGTTTGTTCCAGCATGGTTGGAGAAGGCCGCCCGCCATCCCCCCACCCCTCAGGCACGACGGGAAGGGGCTTTGAGACACTGCCTCCACGTTACTGCGCTGGCTCCCAGCCCCCGGGAGATGGAACAGGCCACAAACATGAAGGAGAGCAACCATTTCTCGGCAGCCAGAACCAGGAGATGCCAGGCAAAGGGGACATTTCATATCCCATGCTTGTCTGTTCGCCATGGAAAACCCCGGTATCGATTTATCACTTATTACCTCTCCAGTTCCAAAGATGGATTGTGGAGATATGTAAAATAAGTGTAACAAATAAAGGAAATACATTTAAAATGTACAAGAATTGGCCAATTTTGCAATATTTCACCTCGATTTTATATGCTGTCAAATATACTTGAAATACATGTGCTCTAAGCATGACAAATATATAGAAACTAAAGCTCTATTATTTTGCTGTAATGGGCTGGGGGAATAGCTCTGAAATAATATTCTTCTGTCTGCAATAAAGGCTTTTCTGTGAAGCTGTCTTAATGCTGTGAACAAAACCAGGAGCTCTCTCCAGGGCTTTCCCCCTTGAATTACTGGTTCTCCCCATGGCCTTCTGCCATGATGCAGTGGGCAGCCAACTGGTTTGTGATGGGGCCTGAGCCTGGGGCCATCCCATAATGCAGAGGGCTGAGGGAGCCTGAGCCGCCTGGTCCGGCCTGATAAACGTGGGGAGGAGGGGGTAAGCCCGAGAAGAGGCCCACCCCCTGGAGAAGTGTCCTGCTTGTCTGCTTCCCCATCAGGCCAGCTGTCTTCAGGATCCTGGAGCACACAGACTGCAGGGCAAGGAGAATGGCTGCACATGGTTGTGTGACTTGGGCAACCAGAAATCCAGCAGCAGGCTGGGGCAGAGGCAGCAGGCCTCAGATAATCAGACTGGCACCACATGGGGTCAGAGTGAGGCCCTGCCATCGCAGGCTGTGTGTAATGAGGCAGGTGGACAGCCTCTCTGAGGCTTGTAGGAAAAAGTGAATAATCACCCCAGTGTTTGAGCCGCGCTGACCCCCCCCCCAGGGGCACCCTGCACCCTGGAGTCCAGGGAGAGGTGCCTCCTGGAGTTGTGCAGTGTGCTGCCTATACAACAGTACATGACAACTCCTCACAGGGTGACGGGCCCGGCACCCAGTGGGGATGCAACAGCTCCCAGCTCTTATATCCCCGGGATTCTTATTCTGAAGCACCACTCCTTCTAGTACGTGAGGCCTCACAGGGACTCGGAGCGGGGTCTTCTGCAGAGGATTGAGAGAAGGTGCTGGGATCAAAGGCCCGCTCTTCCATGTTGCAGCACCCGGACCTCAGGAAAGTTGCTTACCCCCTTCTTGCCCCAGTTTCTTCCTCTATAAAACAGGGGGGAGCTGCTGCAGGGTGACATTGGATCATTCTGGCCTGAGCCTTCATTGGACAGAGTCTGGCATGTAGTAGGCATTCCCAGCCCTTGGCTTTCCAGGCTAACTGGATGGAGAAGGATGAGGAGGCAGTTAGGAGATGTGCCCACATCTATATGGATGGATCATCAAAACCCAGGGCTGGGGTGAAGATGCTGATTATGGGCATTGAAAATGCGCACACACCCAACAGTGGTGCACATCACAAAATGATCATGAGCAGGCAGACCCCTCCCCCTCCCCGTAGGTGGGGAAGGCCTGGGTGTAGAGAGGGAGGAGAAGGGGAACAGATGCAGGTCAAAGTGGGACAGGACAAACCCATGGCCAGTCGCTATAACTCCCCGGACAGTGCTGTCTCAGAGCCCAACGTGGACAGATCCCCATCAAGCTGTAGAGGTAGGAAGTCTCCTGAGAACTACCTAGCTGCTCGCTGGCCCAGATCAGACAAAGGGAGGTGACCTGAAACCAGGGTGAAGAGCCCCTCAGGCAGGTGTCAGTACCTGGTGGGGAATCTGGCTGGCTGTGTCCACTTTTCAGCTGGTCAGTGGGTTTGACGTCTGGTTCAGACCAGCCTTGGTGGCCTTCCTTCACTCTGCCTTCATCTCGCGCTCCTCAGGCCCCTCATCCAACACCAGGGTCTCTCTTTCCTCACCTTTCCTGTCAGCACAGAAATGATGCCAGGGACCTGGCTTGGCCCTCCCAAATGATTCCCCTGTAGGAAAGAAAATCAAATTGCTTCAGCTATGTCTATTCATCTCCAAAGCTCTGCAGGGTATAGGGGCACCTTTGAGCCACCAGTGAAACCAGTGAAGTTCCTTTTTCCCAGAAGGGAGGGTCAGCTACCTGGGAGTGTAAGCACACCTGCACTCTTGCATCTCTGTAGAATCACGTGCATAAATGCCCGCAAGTGCACACACACTCATGCACATATACGTCGGCATGCCTTCAGACATATAACCACAGGCATCTATGGTCCCAAATATAAATGAACAGGCGCATAGACCCCTGTGTAGCAGGGCACTCACATGTGCAAACACACCAAGCCAGAAAACAAACTCGCTGCTACCGAGTTGATGCTGATTCACAGCCAGCCTGTAGGACAGGGTAGAGTCGTCCCCGGGTTTGTAGCTGAGTCTGTAGCTCTTTACTGGAGTAGAAAGACCCCTCATTCTTCCAGGGAGAGGTTGGTGGTTTCGAACTGCTTCCCTTAGAGTTAGTAGCCCACATGTAGCCATTATGCCATCAGGACTTCCATGTGCCTACAGAAGGGCACAAATGGGAAGAAATAGACACCGATCTGACTGCAGGCATGCACATGGATAGCAGGGAACACAAGTACACCCCCAGTTCACACACAGGTGCACACACCTGCATACACGCACCCACAATGCACTGCAGTCGCGCAGGCAGATAAGTACACAGCCGAGACAAGTGCATGCCCCTCCGCCCCTCCAGGTGTCCAGGGGCCGTGTCTGCAGTGAGTGGGTGCTGCAACAGGTGGAGGCAGAGAGATGCCTTGTGGGACCCCCATGCAGACTGGCATGCACCGGACCCCAAGGTTGCCTCAGCAGCAGGCCCCCCACCCCCGGCATCTCTGTGCTTTGTCACTGCAAGCATTCACGAAGGTGTTGACACTCTGAGAGGACTGGGTGTGGGAAGCGCCCTTGCAGTGCCCCCCTGCCCCCCTTGCACACAGAACACAGGCCACATGGGTCAGGGCTCTGAGATTCAAGCTTCTAGAGAAATCCTCTCTGTTTCCAGAGGTCTGGGCAGCCACCTTCCTGCCGGCATCTGGGTGCCTTCCTCTTGTCTTGGAGGTGCCGGGTGGGTGGGGCGGAGACGCCTGATGAGCAGGATGGGTGGGACAGGGTTTGCACATCAGCCGGGTTCTGACACATGTCCCCTAATTTGGTCTCCTCAGTCATCCGCTCTCCCACGCGTAGGCTGCCGTACAATATGCTATTCACTTTGTTGATCTTTCTGGTCTATTTTAAGCTGCCCTCACTGTTCGAGACTTATGATGTCGGTGTGCTCGGGACTTGTTTTATTTATTCTGGAGGACGGTTCTTCGTCTGCGGAGGGTGCTAAGCATCTATCTGTTGAATGAATAAATGATCGGGAGGCAGGGGTTTCCAGCGACTCTGAGACGAGGAGGCATAGCTGCGCTGTGGGTCTCCTGGTGACCTCTGGGCTCAGACTACAAATGTAAAGTCAGGCTCTCTCACATCGGATAAATCTGCATGTGTCCTGGGGTAGCTTCCTCCATCTCGCCAAGCTTCCATTCCAATACCCAAAGAAGGTCGCCTTTGTTGTGGGCAGTACTACTTTCCTCCAATATCCATTACCTCCCTGGAGGTGTCGTGGCATCCTGTTGGGCTGGTAACTGAGAGGTCAGCAGTTTGAAACCACCAGTCAGCTCCCTGGGAGAATGACACGACTTTTACTCCTGCAAACAGTCTCAGTCTCAGTAACGCCCAAGGGAAGTTCCAGCCTGCCCAGCCAGGTCACTCTGCGTCAGAATGAACTCACCGGCAGCTTTGGGTTTTTCTTTAGAAATAAGATCCAATCAAACCAGTCACCATCGAGTCAATGCCAGCTCGTGGGAACTGTGGTTGTTCAATGACTTTATGTCAACTTTTGCTTGTCCATCAGGTCATGGTCTGAGGATCCCTCCTTAGGGATGTGGCCTTCTTAGGAAGGGGGAACTGGGAAACTTCTGCTTTCTCTGCCGCTTCACCTTCCAGCCCACTGGGACTCTGCTGCAGACCCCCAGAGCTGCTGGTGCCCTGCCACGTTTCCACTGACCTTGGGTCCACGTGATGCTGCACCTGCCATTCAGTGATCTTCCTGCATTCTGTGTCACTGCACGTGGCTGTGTGAGTCCGAAGAGAGATTTGTGGATGAGTGTCAGACTTCGGGACTTGAGTTATACTGGACTGTGTTGCCTTCTTCATATATAATTACTTCTTAGGACTGGACTTATTTCTCTTGTCGACCTGGCCTAACACAGGAACCGCATATATATCAGAATATAACTGTGTCCAGACTTTCAGTGGCAGATTTTTGAGGGGGGAGTTGTGGGGGGAAGTTGATTACCAGGTCTTTCTTCCAAGGGCCTATCTCTGCATGGATTCAAACCACCAACCTTTTGGTTAGCAGTCATTTGTGTCAACCATTTGCGCCACCCAAGGACCCCTCTCCTTAGTCACTGAATTGCTGAATTTTACTAGGGCACATAGTCATCAGGGCAGGATCTCTGGTGGTGTCGTGGTTACACGTTGGATGCTTAACTACAAGGTCAGCAGTTTGAAAGCCCCAGATGCTCTGTGAGAGACAAAGCATTCTATTCCTATCAAGAGTTACAGTCTTGAAAACCCACAGGGGCACCTCTACCCTGTCCTGTAGGGCCACCAGGAAGTGGGCTTGACTTGATGGCAGTGAGTTTGGTTTTTTGAGTCACCAGGCAAAGACTACATTTCCCACAATCTTATGGTATCAGGTATGGCATGTGATTACGTTTGACCAGTGATATTTAAGAGGAAGTTGTGAGACCCACTTCCATCCAGGTCATACCTTTAAAAGGAAATGGAATGTGCTCCACTTCTCTTCCCATTGCCGCCAGTGACAATGCGGGCCCACGTGATGGAAGCCTCACGTGACAACAGCAGATCAGGTAGGTGATAGGAGGCCTGGTCCCTGACATTGTCTCATCAACCCTGGGTCTGACAGTCACACAATAGAGACCCTTGTGTCTTGTTTATAGGTTTGGCTGGGCATAGTTCTACAGATGCATATATAAATACTGCAAACACGGTGATAAATATAGAGGAACATTCAGGGAGCAAAGTTATAAGAACTTCTTAGGCATTGCCAAGCACTTTGAGAGAAGGAGTCACTGGACATGGGGCCTCAGGACCATAGTCTCAAGGGACATGAAGGTCAATTGGCATAATATAATCAGCAAAGAAGATGGTCTACATTCCACACCAATGAGTAGTGACTGGATCTTCAAAGTTTGTGAGGGATCGTCTAAGATGCAACTCTTAGCCTCTCCCCTTTGGGAGCAAAGAAGAGTGAGGAAAATCCAAGATTCAAGGACACAATGAGTGTGATGGTTCAGCAGACCCTTCAACCCCCCAACCTTCATGACCCTGAGACCAGGAGAAGTAGATGGTGCCCAGCTACCACTACTGACTGCTCTACTAAGGATCACGAGAAAGTCCTAGAAAGAAAGGGAGGTAAAAATGTGGAACGAATCTCAAAGTTAAAAAAAAAAAACCTGCTGACTAGATGGACAGAAATAGATGAGATTCCTGCAATGCTGACCCTTAGTCACATGTCAAGCCTGGCACTGAAGTCACCCCCTGTAGCTCAACTTTAAGCCAAACAACACACAGGAGAATGTGCAATGTTACTTTGTGGGGACTCTAGTTGATGGCATGGAAAAAATTTGTGTGAATTATTGAAGGAAGACATGAGATGGTCTATAAGCCTTCACCTCAATAGCAATGAGCATAAGCACATAAATGAAACACAGTTCTTTTGACTTTGCTAGAGGAGCTTGTTCCAACCAGATGATGAAAGCACTGGAAGCACTCACTCATCTCTGCCAGATAATTTGGAAGGCAGCTACTTGGCCAACTGACTGGAAGAGACTCATATTTGTACCCATTCCAAAGAAAAGAGACCCAACAGAATGCTCCAACTATTGATCAACATTACTGTTATCCCATGCCAGTAAAGATTTGCTGAAGATCATCCAACAACGGTTGCAGCAATAAATTGATGGGGAGCTGCCAGAGGTTCAGGACCGATTCAGAAGAGGGCAGGAAGCAAGGGGTATTATTGATGATGTCAGATAGATCTTGGCTAAGAGCGAAGAATACCAGAGTGGTGTTGACTTGTGTTTATTGACTATGCCAAGGCGTTTGACTGAGTGAATCATAACAAATATGGATAACAAAACATAACAAGCTACAGATAACCTTGAGAGAGAATGGGAATTCCACAGCATTTCATTGTGCTTAAGGATTAACAAGCAGCCGTGGGAACAAAAGGGAATGCTGCATGGTTTGAAATCAGGACAGTTGTGTGACAGAGTTGTATCTTCTCGGCATGTTGTCCATTCTGTATGATGAGCGCATCAACAGAGAAGCTGTCTTATCTAAAGAAGATGGTGGCATCAGGATTGGAGAAAGGCTTTCAATATTTACATAATACAAAACCCTGCTTGCAGAAAGCGAGGAGGACTTGAAGCACTTGCTGGTGAAGATCAAGCATTGCAGGCTTCAGCATGGATTATGATTCAATGTACATAAGACCAATCTCCGCACAAATGGATCAATAGATAGCATCATGATAAATGGAGAAAAGATTGAAGTTGTCAAGGCTTTGTATTGTTTGGCTCCACTAGCAATGTCCATGGAAGAGATTAAAAGAGCAGACGATCAAGAGATCAAAAGAGAAGCTGCATTAGGTAAATCTGCTGCACAAGACCTCTTCAGAGTATTGAAAAGCTAGACTGTTACTTTGAAGATTCAGGTGCACCTGACCCAAGTCACGGTGTTCTCAATCAGCTCAGATGCATGTGAAGGTTGGACATTGACTAGAAAGGCCGAAGAAAAATCGATGCATTTGCATGGTGGTGCTGGAGGAGAACATTGACAGTAGCAAGAGAACAGACTGATCTGTCGGGGAAGAAGTGTGGTGAGTAGGTTCCTTAGAGGCAAGGCTGGTGAGTCTTCATCTTCCATATTTTGTAGGCACTCTTGGGAGAGGCCAGTCACTGGAGAAGGACACCATGTTAGGTAAAGCAGAGAGTCGGTGAAAAAGAGGAATGGCTTCTGAGAGATGGAACGCCCTCAAGGTGGCTGCCACAGTGGGCTCAGGCACGGGAACACTAGTGAGGCTGGCGCAGCGACGGCCTGCCTCCTCTGATTGGGGTGAGTTTGCACTCCACCCAGGCACCTCTGGTCAGGCCCAACCACTCTCAGAAATAGACATTTTTTGCCCTGGCCTGCTAGAGCTGGACCTTGGGACACACGTGGTTCACCCACATGTGATATCTCCGAGAGCAGGGAGGGCAAGGAAGGGCAGTGGCCAGCCGAAGACCACGCAGCATCTGGGCAGGTGGATCGGGCATCGTTTCTCACTTTACAGAAAGATTCAATACAGAGCTTCTCCCTGGTAATGACTCTTTGTGTCTCACACCCGGGACTAAGAGTCATGAAAGAAAGTGATGCTTGCAAAAACCAAGAGCAGATGAAGGCCAGGGCTGCGAATTGGGGGTATAGCTGTTACTCTCCCAACCCTGATCCCTGTGCCTCCTTCCAGGGCAGTGCTGGCAGTGCATCCTCCTTCCAGGGCAGTGGAGATGCATGTGCTGACGAGACAACAGGAAATGAGGTGTGAGCACCGCATCCTGCAGGTTTGAAGCCCAATCTTGGACTTAGTACCTGTGTGACATTGCACTGACTCTCGACAGTGCATCTTCAATAATAGCACCTACTATTATCCTAGTTGGCTTCTAAACAATCATAGCTTTGCACATGACACAACCTTATTATTGAAAGTGAGGAGAACTGGAAGCACTTGTTGATGAAGTTCAAGGATTGCAGGCTTCGATTTTGATTATAACTCGACATAAAATAAAACACAAATCCTTGCAACTGAATCAATCAGTAACATCATGTTAAATAGAAAATTGTCAGGGTTCTATTATGTTTTTATCTGCACTCACAGGTTTGTATCTACAATCATTGCTCATGGAAGCAGTAATCAGGAGGTCAAAGGATGTATTGTATTAGGTGAATCTACTGCACACAATCTTTTGAAAGTGTTGACGAGCAAGGTGTCACTTTGAGAACTAAGGCGCACCTTACCCAAGCCACGGCATTTTCAATCGCCTCATATGCATGTGAAAAGTTGGACATCAAAAAAGGAAGATCTAAGGTGATTCCATGCATTTGAATTATGTGCTAGTGAAGAATCTTGAAAGTATCTTGGACTACCAAAATAGCAAGCTAATCTCTCTTGGAAGAAGTAAAGCCAGAGTGCTCCTTAGGAGCAAGGATGGCGAGGCTTTGGCTTACTTACTTTGAACATGTTGTGCGATCTCTCCTGACAGGACACCAGAGAAGGACACTGTGCTTGGTAAAGTGGAGGGGTGTGTTAGTTGCTAATCTGTTGTCAATTTGAGAGGATTAAGAGTGAAGGGGTGGAGCTAAGCCTGGATGACCCAATTGGGAGGCTCTAAGGCGGTGATTCTCAATCTTCCTAATGCTGCCACCCTTTCATACAGTTCCTCATGTTGTGGTGACCTCCCAACCATAAAATTATTTGTGTTGCTACTTCATAACTGTCGTTTTGCTACTGTTATGAATTGGGCAACCCATGTGAAAGGGTCTTTGAACCCCAAACAGGTAGGACTCACAGGTTGGAAACCGCTGCACTAAGGAGATAAATAGCTCACTTGAAGTGGGACACAGGTCCAGTCCCTGGGAGACATTCTTGTTGACAATCCACATGGTGACAGGCTGATGGCAGGCAGAGTCTCAGAGCTGGAGGAGCCATGAGAAGATCCCCTCCAGTGCTGAGTTGCTTATACTGAAGCCTCAGGACTTTCCATCCACTGTCCTGTGATCGTCTGCAGTCAGCATCATTGCATGTGTTTTGTGAGTCTGAAGAGGAACTTATAGATTGGTACCGGGAATATGGGCTAATACCGGACTTATGGACTTGATCTAGACTGAACTGGGATGTTTTCTCAATATTCAGTTTCTCTTGTATATAAAGTTCTTCCTTTTTTAAAAAAAAATCATTCTATTGGGGACTCATACAACTTTTATCACAATCCATCCATCCATCCATCCATCCATCCATCCATCCATCCATCCATTGTGTCAAGCACATTTGTACATTTGTTGCCCTCATCATTCTCAAAACATTTGCTTTTCATTGAGCCCTTGATATCAGCTCCTCACTTTTCCCCTCCCTATTACTATTATTTTGTCATATTTTGCATTGTCTGATGTCTCCCTTCATCCACTTTTCTGTTGCCTATCCCT
>PVJH01012594.1:0-63715 GCA_004026705.1 Nesogale talazaci | reverse complement strand
GTGAAATCTGTACATGGACCAAACAGATTAAGGGAATAATGTGGTTAAAATTAAGAAAGTTGTGCATCAGGATTGTTCCTTTTGCTATACTTATTTACTTTACAGGATGAAATAATAAACAGAGAATCTGAATTATATGAAAAACATGGGGGCTGAGCCCCGGTGGCATAGTGGTTGTGCACGGGACTGCGGCCCACTGGGATGGAGGTTCAATTCCAGCTCCACGGAGCAAAGGCTGGACCTCCTACTCCCACCACCTGAGGGGAGTGATGCCCCAACAACAAAAAAAAAAAAAAAAAAAAGAAAAGAAAAACATGGTACCAGAATTGGAGGAAGGCTTATTAGCAACCTTGATATACAGAAGACACATTCTTTCCAATTGAAAGTGAGGAAGATTTGAAGGACTTGCTGATGATGATCAATGTGGCGGTCATGTGCTTGATGTCAATCTCATGACTGGCCTGCTAATCTGGAGACAATCACTGAGTAGACAATGAGACCTCTGTGTGGGCATGGTTTTCTCCTGAGATGTCTGGGAAATCTCACAATATTTCCCTAGTGGAGATGAGAGGCCATCTCCCTAGTTGTTAGGAGTCAGTTTCCAAGATGATGAACTATGGACAGGACAAGATGGCAGCATCCGAGAAACTGAAAGAGCTGGAGAAGAAGCCACACGGCCTTATCCTGATAGAACCAGATCTCTGAAACTGGAGATGCTACATGGAAAACCCTGCCAATGCTGAGTTGCTTCTATCACCACTGGATGCTGTTGATGGACCCTGAGCCCTAGAAGCAAGGAGCCATGGGGAGACCCCTGCCAGTGCCAGGATTCTGCACCCACTGGCCTAAGACTTCATGAATTAGAAGGAGACTTTAGAGACTGGTATAGGGCATATGGACTAATATTGGACATATGACTTTGACCTAAACTGGGTTGGGATGCTTTCTCAATGTTCCATTCCTCTTGTATATAAACCTTACCCTTATATCTATATACATGTCTATGAATTTGTTTCTCTAGTCTACTCAGACTAGCACAATCAAGAATATCAGCTATCATATGCATTACAAACCAATGTAAAGAAAACTAAATCCCCACAATTGAATCTTAGGAAACATCATGATAAACAAAAACAATAACAACCCTTGAAATTCTCAAGTATTTCTTCTCACTTGGATCCACAATCAATACTCATGCAAACAATGATCAGGAAATCAAAGAACACATGCTGACATAGGGCAGAATTTCCGCACAAGAACTCTCTGAAGTGTGAAGAGAAAAGTTGTCGCTGAGGAAAAATGTGTGCTTAATTCAGCCTATGTTATTTTTGATTGCCTCATATACAAGTCAAAGTTATACCTGGAATAAAAAAGAAGAAAGAAGAATCAATGCATTTGAATTATGGTGCTGGCTAAGAATATCGAAGCAATCATGGACTGGCAAAAGAACAAACATCTGTCTTAGGAAAGAGCAGCCATGTTCTGCTTAGAGGGGAGAATGAGGATTTTTTTTGGCCTCATCATTTGGACAAGTAATCAATCAGGAGAGGCAAGGCTCTAGAAAAGGGCATTCACTCTTTCTAAATTTGAAGCAGCACAAAGGATGAAGGAGTTGATGAGATGACTTGACAAAGCAGCTACTGCAATAGGCTCAAATATCACAGCAGTTGAAAGGGAGGCACAGGACCAGGCAGTGTTCTGTTCTGCTGTATACTGTGTCCCTAGGACTAGGACTCAACAGGCCAGCACAAAACAGCAGCAATAATAGATACCTGAGAAAACTGGATGAGTTATCTACTTCTAAAAGTCCTTTGTTCTTGCCATCAAGGGGTTATGACTCACAGCAACTCAGTCCTATGCCATCCTCAATTGTTCTTCCTATTCTGAGCCTCTGGTTGCTGCCACAGTGTCAAACCATTTTATTTTGGGCCATTCTCCTCTTCTGCCTTCTAAGCACTCTGGCCACACTTCTTTCAAGATATATCAGTTTTTCCTTTAGCAGTCCTTGGTAATTTCAATATTTTTTTCTCCAGTGTCTTGATGCAAATGCATCAGTTCTTCTTGAGTCTTTTTGATTCAGTGTCTAACTTTCATAGGTAACTGAGGCAAAGAAAATACCCTGAATAAGGCAGGTACACCTGGGTCCTCAGTGTCACATCTTATTTTTCAATACTCTAATTAGTATTGAAAATGGTAATAGTAATTTTTTACTAAATAGTAATTTTATGCAGCAGATGTCTCTAATATAACTCTTTTCGTCTCTTGATTGCTGCTTCTATGAGTATCGATTTTAGTTTCAAGCAAAATAAAATCTTTGATAACTTCAACCTTTCCTATATATATCATGATATTATCTTTTAGCAGCATTGTGAGGATTCCAGTCTTCTTCACATTGAGTCTAATTGTGGGTTGTAATTCAGTATTGGGATTCAGCCTGAAGTGATATCTAGGATTTTTGTTGAGTTCAGTGAACCAGTTGTTAAAATGATTTTTTAAATCCTCTAAGATTAGTGGATGGGCAGCTGCTAAATTTGGAAATCACCCATTTGCATTCCTTAACACTCATCTCTGCAATAGTGTAGTCTAAGCACCTATAGTTCATTCAGTACATAGGTATAAAGTTCAGCAAAACTAATCTCATAATATTTTTTATTCAAACTCATATTTTTGATGAACTACTACATTTTTATCCCCTTGCATTTGTTACTTTAGTAGACAAACATAGAACCTAAAGAGAAAAAAAATCCCAAATAGCCAGAGTGTGACAGCTATCATTCATTTCAGCTACGTGTTAACCCTTTAAATTCTCACATTGTGTGAAGTATGCAATTCCTGAAGGTATTCAGATAACTAAATTTCTGTCAAAACAATTGCTGTAAGTTCAACAGAAGCAGAAAGGAGGTTTTGAAAGATTAACACAGCCTGTTCAGAAAAGCAAAGTTGCCTGTTTTGAATATAACCAACACAATGACTATTGTCTAATTGCCTACCTCTAAGCATTGAGTTCCTACTACTAGAGTGAAAAAATGGTTATAGATGATCACAGTTTATGATGATATGAAAAAAAGCAAATGGTATTGCAAGTAAGGATGCCAATCAAGAAGCTATATAGAAATAGTTTAGATAACTGTTGTGCAGTTACGTCATCTATAACTGCCAACTTGAAAAGGGGTGCAGTCCAGCCAGTCAATCAGGTCATAACTTGATGACCTCATTTGGGGGTGTCACAGAGAAAAAGAGTTCACTGGAGGCCAGATACACACTAACCCTCTGCTGGTATTTCTGATGGGAAGACAGATGAAGTTGCAATAGTTCTGGAACTTAAGAAGACACGTGTAGACCCATGCCAGTACTGAGACGCTTCCACCACCACTAGATCCATAAGAATTTCCACACACTAGCCTATGATCTTCCTGCATTTAGAATCATTGCTGTGTTTCATTAATCTGAAAAGAATTTTATAGATTGTATTGAACATATGGGCTAATATCTTTTTGTTTCCCTACCTTTTTAATAACCTTATGAATTATGTTCATACCTTCATGAATTATGTTCTTGATGTCTTCCCACAGTTCATCAGGTACTCCTCACATTCAGAAAACAGTGGTGTACAATATGTCTATCATCGGTGGTTATTATGCTTCCTCCTTTCTTGATGCTGTTTATTCTCATTTGAGTTGGGGCCCATAAGCAAATCCTGAAAACTTTCCTCCATCTACATCATTATGCTATATTCTACTTTGAATAAGTAACTATTTCCCAGTCTTATTTTATATGCACCCTACCTGAGTGTTTCATCTTCTGGCACTATAGCTAACCACGTGCTATTATCAATGCTTAAGTTGCTAATAACTTAGAAGTGAACACTGTATTTCTTCTTATAACCTGCTGTTATTCTGAAAACCTTCCTGAAGTTTAACCTTGGGTTAATTGGCTGATATTTGAAATAGTTGTTGAAAAGGGGTGAGTACTTTTGTGCAGACATCCCTCTTTCTATTTATTAATTCCTCAAGGATTTTTGGAATACTAACTGCAGTGTAAGCTCAGAAGCTTAGGTTAGAACAATTAATAGGTTAGGTATGGTCTTTTACCTCAAAGAAGCTGCTAAATAGTGAGATTTTCTACTCTCAGAAAGATTTACAGCCTGAAAAACCTATGGTGGGGGGGGGGGACAGTTCAACTATATTTTATAGGGTTTATATGAGTATCAACTTGATGGCAGGGAATTTTGAAGCAGGGTCAAAATAGAGATGTGATAGGTAGGCTAATTGTGCCAAGCTGGCTAATGAATGCATGTGGGATTAAACAAAGGGCAGTTTAATTGAAGGATGGAGGCATAAATGGCTTACCTTTCTTGTCTCTTGCTCTTTGGTTATTGGATCAGTGTGTAGCTGTCCTATCTCATTCTCAGCCTCAACTTGCAAACTATGCTACCTGTGGGACACCTAACCTGTGGACTGTGTCACTGTAAGTTGATGTTCCTTCAAGATCTGCTTCACTATGTTACTGCCATATACATCGCTTGAGCTGGGGACTCTCAGACCCTGTCATCTGGTTGACTGTTGGTGATCTGCTTTACTGTTTGCTTACTGTGGCTGATTGCTTGAATTGCTCTACAGAGGACTCAGCTGTCGGCTTCCTTAACTTCCTTAACTGAGGTGACCCTCAGGACTTTAAGGACTGCCAGTGTATTAGCTGCACACAAGTGAATTGCACTGAGCCATTTGTACTCCTCTGTAGATTAATTAAATGTATATTTTTGTGTTACATATATCTACACACACACACACACATATATATATATATATATAATCATAAGTGTCCTGGTTTTGTTTCTCTATAGAACCCTATATAACTTAAGAGGAATGGAAGGGTGGAACACAAGTATTTTTTCAAGAAAAATTAGATCTGATTCCTTCTAATGTCTCTGTTGAAGGAGTCAGAGGTTTGAGAACAATAAAAAATATGAAATAATTTTCAACCTGAGAAAGAAAGCTAACAACATGTAATTTTTAATTGTCAAAAAAGATACCTTAAAAGAACACCCACAGTGAATATTAATGGTGCATTTTATTTAATAGAATATGTCTAAACTTTCATTTCAAAATGTAGCCAATATAAAAACAATAGTTTCAGGGATTGCTCTTTAGTTGAACATATGAAAATGAGAAAAGGGCACAAAAGACTTGAAGAAACTAGAATATCACTGGGTGTACTGTATACCTTTATAAAAAAATCTATCTCAGATTAAGTGGTCAACAATTTCATTAAAACAAAGATGAGAGCATAAGAGGCAAGGAAAATAGAATAATGGAAATGAAACAACCAAATAGACATAATGAGAATGCTCTTATGTTGTTTTTTCTTACATAAAAATGTAACCAATGACACTGAACAGTTTGTTTAGAAATATTGAATGGGAACATAAGTTGCTATGTTAGACTTCACTAGAAATAGTAAAGTATTATTTTAAAATATTAATGAGATATTTTACATTTGCCTCATGATATTTTTGAAAGAACCATGGTGGCATAGCAGTTACGTTCTGGTCCTGATAAACAGAAGGCAAGAGGTGACAGAAGCACTGGCTGCCCCAGCGGAGAAAGTTGGGGTTTTCTGTCCCACAGAGTGTCTCAGAAACCCACAGGGGCAGTCCTGAAAGGTTCTACAGGGCAGCCATGAATCAGAATGGACTCAATGACAGTGATCTTGATTTTTTTAAGTTTTCACTACGTTTTTTGAGAAATAAATAAACTTATACTCATCACAGTGTAAGTGCTCAGTAGGCTTCTCTAGTATACATCATGGAATTAAGAAAACAGGTATATGGATGACTCATCCATATGAATGCTGATGTGTCCCTGAGATTTGCCCTACTTTCTTCAAGATTGCTATTCTGGGAGATTTTCTACCCTTTCAGTCCAATTCTCTAGAACAAATCTCTACTTTGATCAAAATTCATAGCCTGAAAGGGGAGTTGTTTGCGTTTGTCTGGATTAGGAATGGGGCCTCCAGAAAAAGCTAGTGGGGGCATTTATTGTTGCTTTTGCCTTTATTTCACACCTCAAATATGTAAAACTCTTTGGAAGTTGTTCTTTTGATGCCCTTGACAAGAAATATCTCTAATTTTCAGTCTCTGTACATCTTAGTTTGCCTTTCTATTCTGTTCTTAAACAAACAAATAAACAAAGAAAATATTCTTCCGAATACAATAATTTGTTCAGAGATGGGTAGCTAACTAAACTCAAGACATTGAAGCAAAATGATGCTTTTTATGGATTTTTGTTCTTTGGTTGTGTAGACGATTAAGTGCTAAACAACATCTCAAATGCTGGTGGCTTGAATTAATCTAGATGTGCCTTGGAGGGCATATCTGGAAATCTATATAAAAAAGATACAGCCTTGAAACCCAATGTAATGCAGTTTTATCAGGCAAAACACCTGTCCTCTGTGAGTGATGATTGGATTGACAATTACTGGTAATGACAAAGGCAGCATATTTTCAGTTGCAAAAGATCTGCAAGATTGGTACTGCGTTTGTTGGTGGCCATTCTACCTATGAAACCTAAGAATAAATGTAGAACAGAAAGCAAAGTTAATAATGGAAGGAAACAGTCCGAATGAAAACTGAGTCCCAGCATCAACCTTGCTGCCTTGAAGCAAACAACTTCTGTATTATTTAATTGAATACATTTGTAGGTAAAAATCACGATCGGGGCTGAGCCCCGGTGGCATAGTGGTTGAGTGTGGGACTGCAGCCCATTGACTTGAGGATTCAAATCCAGCAGCAGCTCTCTGGTAGCAGGGATGGGTAGCTCCCACCACCAATAGAGGGCAGTGATGCCCCTCTCCCCCCAAAAAATCACCATCAAATTTGAAAAGGACCAAACATATCGTTGGAGTCTTCAATGGAAAATTAGAACATCCTTCTTGGTTTTCTATACCCATATCTCTATTAATAATTTTGCCTCCTTGTTTCTTCTATTTTCTCTCACCTGCTTCCTACTGTCGCACTTGCCCTCCATTCAGTGTCCAGTAATTCTCCCTGGTTACATTGCACTTGACGAAATCCCACCAAGCATTCTACACCCTCCTCCTCATCGATTCTAGGTCCCCTCTTCCCTGAGTTTGTTGGCTACCTACTCCATGCACCCACACACTCCTCTCTCGTCTCTCCAGAAACATTACTCATTGTTTTCTCCCCCGGGATTGTTTACACTGCCTTTTACATATAGAAAGAAAGAAAGAAAGAAAGAAAGAAAGAAAGAAAGAAAGAAAGAAAGAAAGAAAGAAAGAAAGAGTCAATAAATAGTTTCAGGTCTGTCTGCTGACCTTTTGCATGTTTTTCAGTCAGGTTTGATGAGGTGCTAAGCCCTGCCTCCAAGTGAGAAGTCTATTTTTAGGATTCTTCAGAGAATTTGTTATGTTGCTCCTCTTGCTGCCCTGTTGGGATCCTGTCATGTCTCATGCAGCTGTGTGGAGAGCAGGTCAGGCACACTTTGTGCACTGTTTTCACCAGGAATATTGTGGGTCAGGCAGGGGACATCTTGTCTCATGGTGGGTCTGGCCCTATGGTAGTCCTGTGAATTGGCTGCTCAGAGTAGGGATGTGGCCCTTGGGACTTGGTGGGCCATGATGAATTTCTCTCTCTCTCCTTCTTAGTTTGCTTCCTTGTTTTCTGGACAGATCTACCACTCACCCTGGACTATATCTTCAACGCTGTCCTCTGTATTACATTCTTCTGGGGAGGGGGTCAAAATAGCTCAACTCAGGTCTTGCCCTGCTGTTCTGTCTGTTATTTCACCTGTTGATGTCAATATGTATGTCTCAAGGGTGTTCCCCCCAAAAAAAATCAGTTATTTTTTCAAAGCGATATATTTAATTTTTTTAATAAAACACCTTTATTACCTTCAGAGTATTCTCCATTACATGTAATACATTTGTCAAGTCTGTGATTACATTCTTGGAAATATTTTTCAAACTTATCTGTTTGGGTGTCAGACAACCCCTCTTCATTTTTTTCTTCACCTCTTCTATTTCATCAAAGTACTGTTCTTTCATGTCCCTCTTCATTATCTGAAACAAAAAGAAGTCACACAGAGTGGGATGAGGTGAGTAACAGGCATCAGGCTATAGAGGCATGTTAGTGTTTGCCCAAACTGGCACACTGGGTTGGCTTCCTGAACAGGTGCATTGCAGTAGTGGAAAAGTCATTCTGTCTGCTACAAATCAGGCCCTTTATGTTGCTCACTGTTATCCAAGTTTTCCAGAACCTCTAAACAGAAAGATTGAGTAATCTTTGGATTACTGGTGGAAAGAACTCCAAATGCACTACTGTCCTCACATCAAAAATCCAAGCATTATCTAGATATTTGATTTCACTTTACCAGCTTTGTGGAGTGAGGTGACGACTGACTTCATTGAAGTTTGGTTTCAGGGTCTTATGAAAAGCACCATGTCTCCTGAGCAGTAAAGATCTTAATAAAAATCCCTGGGTCACTTTGTTTTTTTTGGGGGGGGGGGGCATCACTGTCCTTTGGTGGTTGTGGGAGCTACCCAGCGCTGCTCCTGAGAGCTGCCGCTGGATTTGAACCACAAGCCTGCGGGCTATAGTCCCGCACTCAACCACTTATGTCACTGAGGTTCAGCCCCTCTGGGTCATGTTGAAACTAGTCTGTAAGAACCTAGCATGTTTCCACCTGACACTCTTTTTCCTGGTTGTTCAGAACCCAAGGCATAAATTTCAGAGTGACCTTTCTTATTCCCAAATCTTCCATCAAAATTTGCTTAACCAAGTCTCGATAACTTCTCCAGCCCTTCAGTAGTGAATTGTCAATCTTTGAGAACAAATGACTAGATTTTGTTAACATTTCCATCAATTGAAGAAGTTCATGGATATCCAGAATGAAGTTTGTCATGAATTGACATCTCATCATTTTTGAAACAAGAAAGCCACGGGTACACTTGAGTTTTTCCATAAGCCTATCCTTTTTAGCTCTGTTCAACATCATAACAGTTTCTGAGGTATTTTTCTGGAGCGGGAAACAAAAGGTCACATCTGCACATTGTTCTCTTAAATTGGCCATCACAACACAAGAAGTTTGAGCAAAACTGCTTTATGAAAAGATTCACTGTGAATAAGGAGAGCCATCCCATGCAATGTCACTGGGTGCAAAAACTCAGGGCTAGTTGCTCGATGCTCTCCTAGTGAGAAAAATGCACACCGTAAAAGCCCCTCTTTGGTATCACCTCCTGTAGATAATGGACATGTTAATGTAGCGCAAAGGACTATAACAGCAAATTAGTCACTGCAACATACTGAGAGCTCTTCATGTTTGTAGATCAGCTAAATACACAAGGTATTTCCAACTCACAAAGTCACTGACCCAAGGTCAAGGAAGCATATAATAGGAAGATGAGTCGGGGAGGTGTAGTGGAAGCTAGTAGCACAAGTGGTGAAGCAAGTAACAAAGGGAACTCACAGTGCAGTGTGATGCAAAGTGGATGACTGCCCCCTGGAGCGGAAGCAACACGAGTAGAGTCAGTCCATTAACTGTAGACACACCAAGGTGGAGCTGGTTTCAGGGCTTGGAACTAACAAAGCATGATTTTCTCGGCTAAGTGGAGTGGAGCACTGCATGGCTCACAGGTACATGTGATGATACAGGGCAGTCAGATGATACAGCATATTGGTCACACCAACAAGATAGGAATAAGAGAGAGTTGTCTGCCTCCAGAGAACCAGTTATCTGGGTTGCATCCCAAAGGGGGATCAAAAGGCTGCGTGTGACCTGAGTGAAAGGCTAAATTCCACCCATATCTTCTTGCAAGTGTCCTACGGCACACACACACTATACCAACGTCTAACTACTACAAATAGGGAGCATGTCGAGGCTATTTGCTCTCACAAAGACTCAGAAAATGTATGGTGGGTCTAGATGGATGGCAGACAATGTGTAGTGGGTCTAGATGAACAGGAATCAATTTGGTGACTGTGGCTTGGAGTTATTTGGAGTTGACGAACCCTATCTGACTACTTGCCTCTAGGTTTTTTTGCTTTTACTTTTTCTTGCTTTAAGTGTTTTTCTTGTTTATGGTGTGGCAGTCACCTAATCTGGTGTCAATTTGGGGATTAAAAGTGGAGGATGGAGTCTAGATTGTCAATCTGGAGATAGACTATGAGACCTCTTTGTGGTCATGGCTTTCTCCTTAGAATTCTGGGAAATATGGTAATTCCTTCTTGGAGGCAGAGACACTATCTCTCTCAGTTCACTCCCTTGGAGACTCTACTGACAAAACACAAGACTGACTCTCTGTGAGACATCCCAGGGGAGAAGCCACATGGACCTACCCTGATGGAGCCAGACCTCAGAAGCAGAAAAATCCATGGAGAGACACCTGCCAGCACTGAGATGCTTACAATATCACTGGATCCAAAGACTTTCTGCCCACTGGCCTGTGACTGTCCTGCATTTGATGTTATTGTATGTGCCTCATGAATCTGAAGAGGACTTTGTAGATTTGTATTGTACTTATGGGCTTGGACTAGACTGGGTTGGGGTGCTTTCTAAATGTACAATTACCCTTTATACAAAACTCTCTTATATTCATGTGTGTTTATGAATTTGTTTCTCTAGTCTATTCAAAAAACAGCAGTCTGATTTTTTTACCTTTTAAAAGTTATTATATGCACACATTAACTATCTGCATATATTAAATGATATATTATGTAAATATGAATATAATTGTGAATACAATTGTGTATTATGTATAATTATATCTGATTTTTATGTATTGGCTTAAAAATGCTAATAGCATACATAGAAATGAAAGATAATGGGTTTTCTTTAGAACTTCTGAAACTATCACTAATGAAATTAAGCTACTGCATTAGCACATGTAAATCAATGAACTAATATATCATTATTGATATACTGTTTTATTGAATTGTTATTTCTTAGATGTCAAAGAAAAATTTTAGAAAAGTGTGGAGCCAATCCCTTTCTTTCTTTAAGCCTGAACTTTTGAAAAAAAAAAACTTAAATGTATATCTCAAAGATGGCAGAAGAGATTAATTTCCAATTAGGAGATTTCAATACATATGGAAACAATCTTGATTATGAAGAGATCTTTTACAGAATATATGCTGGCAGTAGAACTAAAATTTTTTTTTTTTTACCAAGGATGAACACTCCTTTCAGAAAAATTACTTTCTACAGAGGACAATATAGATCAGACAACTAGAATTTCTAGTATCTTACTTATATCTGAATATATATATATATATATATATATATATATATATATATATATAATCTCTGTCTAGTCTGGAGTTTTTATCATACTAATTTAGGTTCCATGCAAAAAGGACATGTCTAAGATGTGTTTTTTCTTAGGACTGTGTCAGTGACAGTCAAAAGCCTCTGTGTTTTAATGTTTATCCAACATGCACAGAGGGAACTTTGGCTTCAAGAGGTCCTGGGCTCTGCAGACACTCACAATTCCCATGCTTTCTGCAAGGGGTTATCCTAGCTTTTGTCTTTCTTTGTAGGAAACACCCAGTCTTCTCCAGAGAAGTCTCTCTTTTTTGTGGCAGGACCCAAGAGTTCTTGCCAATAAGGATCCAGTGGTCTAGACAGGACTGGGAAGTTATGAATTGGACAGACAAACACCTATTGATCAAGTTTCCCAAATCATTGGCCCTACTAAGAATTTATCAATACATCTCAAATACACTTTCTCTAGACGGGAAACTAAATTTAGAAATACCCCACCTTCCTCTCTCTTTGGTCAGTTCCTGTCTCTGGAATATTCTCAGGCTTTCTTGCTAGGGTATTGCTATTGTATGGCTGAGTCTCCTGCATTGTTTGTGTTTGCATCCATTTGCTCATCATGACATTAGTCAGCTTGTAGCCTACTTTGGCCTGTTCAATAAAATCCTAGATTACTTCTCTGTGATAGTAGATGAGAGGGAATGAAAAGGCACTTTTATTTCCACTCCTGTCTGTATGCTTTCTACCCTGAAAATAAGTAGACACAATAGTGTCTTTTTGATTTCTTTATAAAACCCAGGAACAAGTTTCATGTATATTATTCTTAACTGATCTTTTTGCGCAGTCAGTTGTCATCTTCTGGAAAAGAGGATATATCATATATATTCCACTAAATAGGACTGTTTATTCTGTGTGGCAGGATCTTGAGTTCTAGCATCTGATTAGAGGTTAGAGAAGTCCAGCATATCTCTCCAGATCAGTCCTATCCCAGAGGGATAGTCCCAGTCTATAAACTCTTCAGAATGGAGGCATTGAAAGACTTGGTCTGCTGTCTTAGTTTCTTAATAATTTAATCCATGGCCAATAAAAGTCTATGAAACAACTGCTAATATATCATGTCTGGAATTTTGCCATGGATACCTGTATAGCACATAAATACATAGCATGTGTTTCAAATGTAAATACTCATCCCCAATGTATTCTATGTCTTTCCCCAAATTTTCCTTAAAAACAAAATGTTTTTATCACTCATGTGAGTTCCCATCTTGTTCATGTTTGCTAATCTGATTGAGTTAGTATATAAAGGTGTAACTAACATGAAAAGCAGATACGATGTCAGATTGTATTAGTTCAGAAGACAGAGCTATTGCTGGTAATAACACCAGTGTGTGACATGGTTTATGGTAAGACAGAAAAGAAGTTAAAAGATTCTAAAATGTAAAGGACCAGAAAATGAGAAGCCAATTCACTGAATGCTCCATTCACATAGAAGTAGCTGTCTCTCAGGAAAAAAACGCTCTCTTCAAAATTCTTTCCCTGAGTATATTCTGCTACTTCCACACCGACCACATTTTCAGCAGGTATTGTATTAGCTCTCACACATCAAAGCAAATGGCAGAGCTCAGAGAACTATGGGGTGACTTGGCCCCAAACCAGGAGTTGGTCATGAGAAAAAGCTGCAACTTACTCAGCCCACAGCCAGTGTGTCCATTATGGCTCACAGCAAACCTGTAAAATAAAATATAGCAGTTCCCTTGGGTTTCTGAGGCTGGAACTCTGCACCACAGCAGACTATTGCATCCTCTCTCATCGAGTGGTTGCTGGTTTCAAACTGCTAACATTGGAGTTAGTGGGCCGACATAGAGCTAATATATCACCAGCGCTCCAGAGAAAACTGCAGTGGTTATCTATTTTGTGTTTCTTCTATTTTGTCACATCTTTCATTCACTTCTAGAAATCGTAGTGCTATTGCCTTCTGAGGACACTCGCCCTACTTTTCATTTTATATGCATGTGTAGGTGGATAAATCTTTTGCTCAAGGGCCAGGACTGAATGATCCTTCAGCTTTCCCCGCCAAAATTCATTTTGGCGGGAGGGACTCATGATTGTTGTGACAAGGTCTGCATTTCCAGTGCACTTGAACCTGGGAAGATTTAGCTCTGAATTTGCTGGAAGCCTTGTCTGAGAATAGAAACAACACAGAAGAAAGCCAAAGCCTGCAAAACACAAACCACTAAATCATTTTGAAATTCAAAAGTTTTTAATAACCTCTGAGTCTCAAAGCCCAGAAATTCACATAAGGCAGATAAGAAGGCCCTCTATAATTCTGCTGCTTCCAAACACTGAAGTACATGATTCAATATTCTTCTTCATGATTGCGTATAGCATGCATATGGTTTCTTTTTACCACTGACTCTATCTACTGTACTACACTAAAAAAAAACACGTTTTTTTTGTGTGTTACAGTTGTCCTTCTACACCATTGCTTTGAAGAATGGATAATATAAGGTTAGTACTAAGATGAAAGAAAAGAATACATAACATTTTATAACATTTAAATTCTATCTGGCTTGCAGTCCTCTTATTCTTGCATGTAAAGAAAACTATTTACCATGGGTATCCATTTCACTACTTAGAATTATAAGACTTCCAAAAATCACATTGCTACAAAATCCTGAAAACAGTTTTTTAAAAAAGTATCACATTTGAGCCTGCTACTTCTCAATATACTTTGCTCTCTATGTATAAATTTCTGAAAGTGATCGTTCCATCTCTCTAATCTTTACCCAAAGAATTCTTTTTCATTTCGTCTACATCAAAATAGACAGTTGGCCTCCTTAAGGGATTTTACTCATGTTCCTTTTTAATTAGTCTTGTTTTCAGAATGAAAATGACACTGAACAGGTAAGAACACATCTGTAGAGCACAGGGGATAATGTTACCAATCACATTCTCTTAGGCCGACTCTTGACAAACCTCAGCATTGAGCAAGTACATAGTTCCGATGGCAAAAAGAAAAAAAAAAGTCTCACCATACATTTCATGATATTTTCCTCATCAATGCAATTTTTAATTTTCTTAAGACTTCATCATATAAAGCACTGGTGATCGATCCTGTGTGCCCTTAGAGAAAACTGATTAAAATGAATCTTTGAGGTCCCCCCAAATAGTAAGCATTAGCTTTTGAGCTGACCTCTTTTTATTGAAGTTAACCTCCCCAACAGATCTGGGAAACCCCTCCTGACCTTTTAAAGACACTGTATGATGACTAAGACAAGCGTATTATGATGAGAACTTGCCTGATCACAGAGACACATGGAACCATTTTTTGTTTGCAATGAACTCAAGCATCTATGAACTAGACCAAAAACCAATCTCACTGCCATTGAGTCAATGCTGACTTATATTGACCATTTGTCAGTTTCTGAGACTGTAACTGTTACGAGAGTAAAAAGCCCGATCTTTCTCCTGTGGAGCTGCTGGTAGTTTGAAACTGCCAACCATGTGGATCACAGTCAAATACTTAACCACTAAACCGCCCAGGAATCCTTTAATGAACTAGAACCAGGTTAGAAATAGTCTTTAACTTAGCTTATTTTAAAATAGTTGATAAAGTTATTTTCTTAGTTTTAATCATTTTTGCGGGGGTTATGCATTACCTAACACAATACATCCATAAAATACTGTGTGCCAAACACCTTCGCCTGCCTGCTGTTGTCATCATTCTCCAAATCTCTGCTGTTCCACCGGAGCCCATGATGTCAGCCTCTCATCCCTCCTCCTCCCCACTCCCCCATGCCCTAGCACCCCTCATTAGTTTATAAATTAGTATTATTTTGTCATATCTTATATTGCCCGCCATCTCTCCTCGCCAACTCCTTTGATGACCGTCCCTCAGATAGAAGGTTATGTATAGATCCTTGTGATTGGCTTCCACTCTCTACACCACCTTCCCTCCAGCCATCTAGTAACTCCACTCGCATTACTGGTCCCGAGGGCTTCATCTGTTCTAGGTTCCCCGCATCTCCATTTCCCATCTGAACCAGTGTACCTATTCCAGTCCAGCTGGATTTGTAAATAAAAGTGAGATCTTGATAGTTGGGGAGAGGAAACCTTCAAGAACTAGTGGGAAGTTGCTTGTTTCATCACTGCTTCACTGTACCCTGGCTGGCCTTTCTCCTCCCCAAGACTTCTCTGTAAGGGGTTGTCTAATTGCCCACAAATGGACCTTGGGTTCCCACCCTGATTTCCCCCTCATTCATAAGGATGTGCTTTATGTTCTTTGATGCGTGATACCTGTTCCCTTCAACCCCTATTGATCATGCAGACTGGCATGCTTCTTCCATGTGGGCTTTGCTGCTTCTGTGCTAAATAGCCATTCATTTACCTTCAAGCTTTTAAGACCCCGGATGCTTTATTATTTGGCAGCTGGAAACCATTAGCTTCCTCCACTCTGTTTGCCTCTGTACCCATTTGTCTTTAGCAATCATATCAGGAGGGTGGACACGTATTGATATGGTTTTTGTTCTTTGATGCTTGATTCTTTTCACACCCCACTGTCACACAGGTTGGTGTCCTTGTTTGGTGGCCTTTGTTCTTCCTGAGCTAGATGGCTGCTTTTTAACCCTCAAGCCTTTAGAAGCCCAGATACTATACCTTTTGATAGCCAGGCATCATCAGCTTTCTTCAACACTCTTGCTCATGCCCCCACATGTCTCCAGTGATTGCCTCAGGAAGGTGTGCACACAGTGATATGTTTTTATCTGTTTGATTCCTGTGACCTAATACTTTCAATAGCTCATGGTCACACTGGCTGGTGTGCTTCTCCTGTGTGGGGTTGGCCACTTCTCACCTAGATGGACTTTTGTTTATCTTCAGGCTTTTAAGAAGTCAGACGCTATGTCCACTGATAGCCGGGTGCCATCAGCTTTCTTCACCACACTTGCTTATGTGCCCATTTTACTTCAGTGACTATATTGGGCCAGTGAGCATCATGAAATACCAGATTCCTAGGATAAAGTTTTCTTGCCTTGAGGGAACACCTGGGTGAGGGTACAAGGTCTATTTGCTTCCTTAGTACTGAACCTATAAATATATGTTCTTACATTTATTCCCTGATCATAAATAATTATATTTACATATATACATGCCTCTACAAGTGCCCTTTACCTTCTAATCCTTTCCTCTAGTTCCTTCTATCTTCCTCCTGTCCCACCATCATGCTCTGCCTACTGAAGTGAGTTTCAGTACTTCCTTTGAGTTACATTACCCTTGCTTAAGCCCCACCAGACCTCCCACATCCTCCTTGTCACCAATTTCAGACCAGTTATTGTTCCCCCATCCCTGAGCCTGTCCATGCCCCCTTCCCCTCTCCCACTCCATCCCCCATGCCTCCCAGGAACCATTGGACCCATCATTCTCTCCTCCTGACTGTACTTCCAGGAGTGCTCCTTTTTTTATTTGGTTCATTTTTTGGGGGCGGGGGGAGGGTCAGACTGCATTGCTTCCCCACCATGTGACCCCTGAAATGTCCTTTGTTGCTAGTGTGACATATCTTCTTGTTGTTTGATGACCCATTAGGTTCCTTCAGAGGTATAGTCCTCTGAGCATTGTGGGCCAGTGTGGGGACTGGACTGGCTCTTTTTCTTCCTCCCTTCATGCCTTTCTCCCTGTGGATGTGGCATGCTGGCCCCTACCCCCAAGCTGTTCTCTGACATGTCCACTTCCAGGGAGGGGATCAGTCTGGTTCTGGTTGTGTCTGGCCCTGTATCTCTCTCTTTTCATGCATCCTTCCATGTGTCCATGCTGTCCTCAAGGTTGGGTGCTTCATGATAGGATTTGCACATCCACTCCAGCTTCTGTGGAGACAAGACCAGTACTCTCCCCTTGGGTAGGTTAGTGTCCTGCTCCCTCTGTTATCCTTTCATTTTTGACCCTCCTTTTTCTCCCTCGCCCCTCCGCCCTTCTCCCTTACTGTGCTGTACCCAAGATGTACCTCCCTGGGTTTGGTCCAACCTCCTCCCCTTACCCTAAATTTCAGCCCAACTGCTATGATATAGGAGACTTCTTTTTATACCTACTGTACTGGTTATACTTACCTCAGGGAACTCATACAGTTCTTTTCCTTTTATGATTAACTGACTTCACTTAGTTTAATTCCTCCAATTCTTCCCATGAAATGTGTTTCATTCACTCATCAGTGTTGTTGAGTGAAGCTCAGTACTCCATTGTGTGTGTCCCAGAGTTTGCTGATCCACTCATCTACCAACAGAAATTTAGATTTCTTCTAACTCTTTGTGATAGCGAATTGTGCTACAATGAACAATGGCATGCATACCACTGGCCATGGTTTGCTTTTTTTTCTAAATCAGTGCATTATGAATGCTGTTAGGATGCTCCTTGTTCAAACTTGCATGCATAGGAAATGTCCAAATTTGAGAAACTCCGCGGACTTATTGCCAAGTATCAACAATGAAATTCTTTTGTGGTGGGGACTTCTGTCCTTTATATTTATATGTTCTCAAAAAGTACATCTGCTTACCAAGTCAGAAGTCCTACCGGTTCCACATATTCACGTGCCACTCCTGAAGCTTCTCACATTGTCCTATTCTTCACATTTTTGAAGCCATTCTCTCCTTAGTTAATTTTCTCTTTTACAAGGTATTACACCTGTTCGCCTCCCACACATTATCTCCTTTCTTTCATAATCACAGAACTAAAATAGTGTTTCCACATAAGATGGTATTGCATAATAGGTTCAGTAAGAACAAGTTCTGTATAGATCAGAAAAAAAATCCCTTAAAAGTCCCTAAATCCCAAAGTTTAGAATTTCCCAGAAGACAGGGTGAAGAATTTCTCTTTTAACTTTCTGGGAGTTTTATTCTGGAAAGAGAGTAGGAGATAAAAATAATTGCTGGTTAATTATCCTGCCACAAATGTGAATTATCTGGCAGAGAGTAAGTAGGTAGAACAGAAATATCTCATCCAGTTATAGTCAGCCCAACCCCTCTCTCATTCTGAAGCATTGTCAAGTCCCCCCAGATTTTATGATAATTCTTCCAGGAACCTTCGGAGCCCCAGAATAGAAGGGAGAAGCAGATCTTCAGTGCAGGAAGGGGCATTTTCAAGTAGCTATAAAACCTTCAATTATCACTTGTCTTCCCTATTGCTCTGTAGTTAATTTCATCTCATAGCAATTTTGAACTACAAAGTGGAACGGCCTCATAGGATTTCCTAGGCTCTAATCTTTGGAATATTTCCACGTTGTTGCTTCCCCCCCTCCCCCATGAAGTGATTGGTAGGTTAAAACACCAAACTGCAGGTTAAGAGCTTGTCACGTAACCACTGTGATACCAATGTGTCTTTATAAAAATCAAATTGATTCTTGTGACACTACAAAAATAGCAGGTTAATTCAGGCTATCCATCCTAGGAGCAATAAAATTTTTATAGAAAATGTCCCATGATCTTCCTTTTTAGTTCCTAGATTCTGCTTAATTTTTGTTTTATAGCTTGCCATGAGTGCTCCATAGAAGCGAGGGTGGCAAAACTTCATCCCATAGACAGTACCGACATGACCAGGAGTGTTCAGTGCCTGGATAAGGACATCACGCTTAGTAAAGTGGAGGGGCAGCAAAACAGGAGAAGGTGCTTGAGGAGATGGATTGACACAGGGCCCAAAACAATGGGCTTAAACATAAAGACAATTGTGACTCATCAGTTTCCTGAGTCCGAAGTGGCTCAAAGGCACTGATAGAAGCAGCAATGGATCTGTCCTTATGAGAATCAACTCAGTGTCAGTGAGCTGTGAGTTTTGAGCTTCCTTTTAGAAATTCCTAAATTATGTTTTCGTGTTGGAGCTAATTTCCAGTCTACAGTGAAGCATAACAATCTTTTGCTTCTCTCTCCTTCTCTTTTCTTGCATTGGTTCTTTTATTTTTATTCTATCTAGTGGCATTGCTTTTGCTCTAAAATAAGTATAACTAGTTTAAAAAAGAATACTTAATTAAAGAATACAAATATTAAGTATATCTATTACCCATTTTTATTCAAAGTAGCATATGTATAAATCTAGGCACACTAATAAAACAATGTAGTTATTTTTCTTCCAATTTACATTGAAAGTAATGATAAGAAAGAATAATTTTGCATAAAAATAAGATAAAAATAGTCCATCCTTTTTTCTGCAGTGACATATTTTACCATGAAAATTGAACCGAGTAGTTAGTTTCTACTTAACTTTAGAATCTTTAAATTTTCAAATTAAATTTTAAACCACATTTCTTACTATATAGAACTGAAACTTGAAGTGAGCTAGTAAACTTGTGACAATTTGCTTTCAATGCAAATATTCTTCATGTTCAAATGTAATTTTATAGGAATTACTAAGGAACTAATGTAAATAGCTTAAAACAAAAATGCATCAAACTTAAAGTCATTGAGATTATTCCAACTTCCATTAACCTTAGAGTTTAGGTTTCTTTAACTCATCACTGGCCCATTAATTTCGACACATAGCTACCCTAGAGAATGGGATAAACCTAATAAAATGCTTACATAAAGATTGTTGCCCATTTTTATGGTTAGGTATTGTTTATTAGCAATTCATGGAGACCCCATATGAGTAGAATTACTGCAGAGAGTTTTCAAATCTATCATCTTTACAGAAACAGATTGCCACATCTTTCTCTTGGCGACACCTTGGGAGTTTCAAATCAGTGAACGTTCAGGTAGTAGTACCAAATGACCTCTTTCTGCTACATAGAAAAGAAGATGTAATCATTTTTATATATCTAATATTAATAGGGCTGTTCTATTTATTATCTGTTGAACTCCTACTAAATGACTGGGTGTTGGCATGCTAATAAAGCATAGGGGGAAAAATTAAGCACAGGGAACTGTAACTTGGGGGTTAGTAAGTTTTGAAATTATGATGGAAATAGACAAAATATTTTTAGAAGAATGAATGGAGAATCTCATGATTATCAATTTTATGCATATTTCTGAGCGAAGTGACACTAGTAGAAGTATCAGATGCCACTGCATCCAGACCTTTCGGCAGGATCCCTCTGGACATTTATCAGTATTAAAGGAAATTTGTAACACTTGCATGAGCAAGGGCAAATGACAAAGGGTAACCTAGCTAAGAAGCTGAAGAGCAGAGAGATACTACCTACTTGACTTGGCTGAGAAGAGGTACTACTGCAGACCAAAGAACTGCTTGTCTTAGGGTTTTCCTGAACCTGACTGATCTTTGTTTATGGTAACTTGTTAATCTTCCCAATAGATCCCATAATCACATTGTGAGATCTGGGTGGCGACTGTAATAGATGATTGAACTCAGCATGAACTAGAGTGCTGCAGGAGAAATGCTTAGTATCAGCACAGGTAAGGCAGGTTGGGAGGGCATGTCTGCCTTCATCCTCACAGGAGTCAACTTTGGGTTGACGTGAAGTCAGGTTTGTTTTCACCAGTGCAGCCACAGGAGACAAGATTGACCCCAGACCATTTCCTCAGTATCCCACAAATGTTATAACTCACACATCAAAATAAGTGCAATCCATGTCAAAGAGTCAGCTTGGGCACTATGCACTTACTTTGGTGATGTTGCCGTTGCTCAAAGGATTTTGATTTCAATGCATGAGAAGATTCTTCATAGCCTGTACATCTGAAATTGAAGAAAGTAGTTACGTAGCATTTTCCACATGTCTGACACTGAGAAAATACACAGGGTGTTACAAAAATTGAGACAGTTCTTATCCTTAATAAGTTCACAAAATAGGGTTAATGCACATGTATTACCAAAGCTATTTGCAAAGGGTGCCATAAATTTAGGTAATTGCTCCAAAGGAACAGCTCATTATCTATTGAATGAAGAGATGACTGGGTATAACATGCACTATAGTGCGAATGTATTAGGTGTGACTACAATACAGAAATTCTTTGGTCTCTAAAAATAACTCCAATATAATCAATGCTATGATTGAAATGCCACTGATCTAAATATATAGGAATTTCAAAGAGCCACCTTCAAAAACATTTCTATTTTACCTTTATATCTGTGTATCTATATTAAGATGTCTCATTGTTTTATCATTTTTTCACTACCTGAATATTGGTTCTACCATACAAATAAAAAAGGTATCATTTCAACTTTTTCTTTAACAGGAAACTGATGCTGTGTTTTGGATAAATGAATATTAGTCATCTTATAAGAATCTATTTCTGGCCTCTATGCGTGATATTAAGTGGAATGCTGTCCAAGAAAGCTTGTTTTGTGCAATAGTATATCTAGAAAATAATTCAGACTGCAGTCAGAGCTAAAAGCTAGAAAAATAAGAAAAGCATATGATGAGCTGGGAAAAGCAATGTCTTAGGTTAGGAAGAAAATAACACGTTCTGAGTCGGATGCAATGTCATGTGAAATATATTTCATGCACCTAAATTTTGTCCATGCTTTAAAATAAGTTAATTTTAACCATTATTAAAGGAGTCATTTGAATTAATCATGGCTTTTAAATATCCAAGTACAACCACTCTAAAAGAAATACAGGTAAATGATCCAAATAAACATGATGAAAAGAAGATCTTCAAATGACAAATAAAAAAATAGGGAAAATAAAAAAACTTAAACTACTTGTGGTCAAAGATGTGAAAATTAAAATATGATACTGCAATTTTGCTATTAACTGTTGTTCACCAGATGTTTCATAAAGCACCCAGTGTTGGCAAGAGTGTAAGAAACAACACTCTTTTTTTAAAATCATTTTAATGGGGGATCATATTAACACTTATCACAATCCATCCATTCATCTATTGTAGGTCAAGCACATTTGTACGTTTGTTGTCATCATCATTCTCAAATATTTTCTTTCTAATTAAGTCCTTGGTATCAGCTCCTCATTTTCCCCCTCCCTCCATGCTCCCCACTCCTCATGAACCCTTGATAATAGCTATACTGCACCCTCTCTGGCTCTCTTCTGCCCACAACCCTTCTGTAAGTGGATGTCCCATCAAGTACACATGGGCTTTAGGTCCCCAATCTGTACTCTCCTCATTCACAATGATATAATCCTTAATTCCTTGATGCCTGATCCCTTAGACCCCTCCGAGTCACACAGACTGGTGTGCATCTTCCATATAGGCTTTTTTGCTTCTCAGCTTGTGTCTTTGAGACCCCAGATATTAAGTCTGTTGATAGTCGGGCACCATCAGCTTTCTTCACCACTTTTGCTTATGCACACATTTGTCTTCAATGATCATGTTGGGAAGGTGGACATCATGGAATGCCAATTTAATAAAACAAAGTGTTCTTGCATTGAGGAAGGACTTGAGAGGAGGCTCGGTGTCCATCTGCTGCTTTCATGCTAAATATACACAGATTTATTCCCCCCCCCCCACCATCATGTATTTACCTATATTTTTACCTATGTTTTTGCTCAACCAACCCTCTTATATTGTAATAGGGAAGTGTAAATTTCCAGCGATTGCTCATAAAGCACCCAGTGTTGGCAAGAACATACTTTTGATTAAACTTTCTCTTGATCAAACTGGCCACACTTATATTTCAAACTATCATTTTACTCTCTTCTCTATTTCTAAAAATCCCATCTGATAACAGATGTTATGGGAGTTTTGAGGATCCTCATTCAGTTTTCTAGTTATATTACATTGTCAGGTACACTTATGCTTTTCATTTGGGATTTTCACACTCCTATTGACTGACTATACTTCTTAAAAGTCACTTTATTTTCAAAAGAAGGAACCCTAGTGGTATAGGGTTACATGTTTGGCTGCTAAGTGCAAAGTCAGCCATTCAAAATTTCTAGTGGCTCTCAGGGACACACAGGGCTTCCTACACCCTACTTCCTACTTCCTATACTAAAAAAAATGATGGCAGTGAGTTGTCTTTTGTCTTGCTTTAAATTTATTTTCAAAAGGAAGCAATCTAGTATTGTTTATTAGAATGTAAAAAACTGTATATATTTTATTTGTTTTTTTTTGGGGGGGGTATATTTTAATTCATTTAAATATTACCACACACAAAAAAAACACTGCAAGGCCATGGAGTAAATTCAAACTCATAGTGGCTCTATCCTAGAGTTTCTGAGGCTATAAATCTAAATGGGAGAAGATGGAACTGAACTCACCTCTGATTTAAATAATCAACAATTTAATATTAAAAGTTGACATTTGCCCAATTACAAAATTCAGAGAGCTAAGAAAGAATGGGAAATAGAAATGAAATACAGTGAGAAAATGAAATGAATCATGAGACATTGAGGGATTGCAATGGGTGTTTTGAAACAAAATAAGTATGATTTGATGAATGTAAGACTGATGATCTGTCCTATAAATCTCCATCTGATTCAAAATGGAAAGCTAAAAAAATACAACTTTGGAAATCCTATATAAGTTCATTCTGAGTAAAAGTACTTTAGTAGTGAGTTTTGGGCATTGGTGTGCATTATTTATTATCATTCAAATTAGGCATAGCATCTGATAAAGAATAGCCAAAGTGCAGACTTTGTTTATTATACTTTGTTTGTTACACTCAGCAATGTTTAATACTTAGTTAGTACCGCCAGGCAACAGGAGATATCTGTAGTTCTACTATCTTTAAATATGGTTAATATCAGATGAAGATAAGCTGTTTGATTAATTATCATTTGGCAAAAATACAAGTATGAGATTTGATAAACATCATCCCATTTCTATACTTTGAGAAGAAAATTAGCACAAGGGATTTTAGAAATAGATCAATTTGTATCATGGCATATATATATATATATATATACATATAATTATCAAATCACTGCAAAAATCTCTACTTTCAATTATCTTTAAACCGTTTTCATCAAATCTAGAAGAAACCTCAGTTGTTCTATTCATGCCTCATATTCTTGGTTACAAGTAGCAGCTTGTTAAATCTTAACAGAAAGTGGTTAAAATTAAAATATAAAAATCAATAACTGAGTTCTTGAATCAAAACTCTTTTAAAGAAATTCATGTAAAATTTAGTTCAAATATTAAAAGTGCACAAACACCATAAACTCCACTTACTTATATATTTTTTTCACTTAAGCTCTCATTGTTACAAGAAAGACAAAGGAAGGAGAATGCTGTTAAGAAAGTACTTAAATATTTGTTGATTTGAAATATATGAGCTTTTCTTTAATTTTCTAGTGTTATAACAACTTTGATACAAAATATTTTAGCAGACTTTTCTAAAATATTTTATTATCTCTAACCCCTACTAAGTAGGTTCAGCTCAGAGTTATTCAGGTGACACATCATATATTCAAAATATACATTTCAATTCTCATAGCATTGAGTTTTATTCTTTGTCAAAAAACAAGGACAAAGGATAATTCAAGCTTAGGAATGTATTACAGGGCAGTGAAATGAAGGGATCTCAGGACAGTTCTTAGCACAGTAGCTTGAACAATAGACTCAAACATTCCAGGGATCATGAAAAAGATACAGTACTAGACAACATCTCGCACTGTTACACGTAAGATCCTCATTAGTTTGAACAAACCTGAAATCAACTGAAAATAAAAATAGAATTGTAAACATTGTACACAAACTTAATTAAGCCAATTTTCAAAACTGTGGAAAATTATATATATTTCACTCCTGAAGTAAATTGTTTGCTGTGATGAAGGAGCTTGGAAGACTTCACTTTACAAAAGCTTATTTCTTTATGACATATATTGGAATTGCTCATTACTTTTACTGGGTTTACATATAGGTATAATTTTCAAGGTGTTTTATTTATTTTTCCACTTTTATCCCTTCATGTAAAAAGTATCTTGTCATGAACATCAATACAACAAAATTATGATAATAAGGTGGATTGGAGATATAATGAATGATCTCTCCACTAACCTTGAGCTTTGAAATGGCTAGTATTATATGAAGAACACTATCTCCACCTAGACAGATACAGCCACGCCCAAACATAAATATTTATTTGATTTTCATGATATTTTTGAGGTTATGACTTAAAAAGTCATACCTTCATTGATGCTCATAGATTAAATGATTTTCCAAAAGACATATGAATATAGCCAGATGTCCTCATTTCCTTTAACCCCTTGTATTATTCTGTTTTTTTTTACTTAATTAATTTTGGGGGGCATCACTGCCCTGTGGTGTTTGTGGGAGCTACCCAGCGCTGCTCCTGAAAGCCGCCTCTAGATTTGAACCGCCAAGCCCTCCGGCTGCAGTCCCACATGCAACCACTTATGCCACCGGGGCTCAGCCCTATTATTCTGTTTTGTTTTTTTTTTTTCATTTTGTAGAGGAAGTATTTATCAGCTCTTGTGAAACAATATTCACTATAGCAATCATCTTTATTATTATTCTATCTTCATTATTATTATTTATTATTATAAATACATATTTTCTTTGGCTAAATAACCTATCTTTCAAAAGTCATTGATATTATATTGCTTTTAGGTTTTTCTAAAATGAGGAAACATTTATTTACATTTTAAGAAATTAGTGTGATATAAAACTATGTTTTTAATTATAATCTATGCTTCTCTTAAAATATAGCTTCTTAGAAAACCTGATATACCACTTTGCACCATTCCACATAGTTTTAGAAATAATTATTAGTATGCTAAATAATATTACTTTTTAAATCTCTTTTTGGTATAAAGGAAGTGGCCACTCATTTATTTTAGTTTCTGTTATTACAAATTAGTAGATTCACTTATTTGCTTCTAAAATTTCACTTTCAATTGTTTTACTTTCTTAGGAAAATACTCTATTGGGACATTATAATGGACTAGCTAATGGAATATTAACTATAATTTCTTTCATCCATCTGTTGATGGCAAGGTGTTGATGACTTATTCTTTGAATAATTCTCAGATTTCTCCATATATATACTCAAAATTACTTTCATGATCATCTCATCTAATTTTCATTTTCAATGATCTATAATAGCTTATAGATATAGAATAATATATATCATAATAGTATAACAAAGATGGAAAGAAATATTTTTCTTTTTGTAGTAAAAATTGCCAATGTGCAAACATATTTACTTTCCCTCAGAAATACTATTGATTTCTGTATTGTTAAATAACTCTGTTCTCAAAAAAAAATTCTGTCCTCAGACAATACTCTCTTGTAAATCACAGACTAGCATATTTCATGGATAAGAAATGTTAATAATACCAAATTAATTATCTCCTCTATTATTATGAAATTGTTTAAATAATAATATGAAATGGTAAAAAAAAATGAGACCATCTAGCTCTATCAGATGGAATTCCCACTCTCCTATGAGCCAGAATTAACTTGATGGCAGTCTTCAATTTTGGGTATGGAATTATATATAGATATAGATATAATAATTATAAATATGCCCCTAGATGGTACAAATGATTGATTAACTAGAATGTACTATGAACTGTGGAAGGTTAAGCCAACCTAAAACAACTTTAGGAAACAGGTCTGATGACCTAGTTCTGAAAGTCAGTAACAGCAGTGTTTGTGGAGCACAGTTCTATCAGACACAAATGGAGTTGCATGAGTTGGAATTGACTCCAAGAGAACTAGTTTCATACATAAGAGAGCTTCCCTAAAACTATCCTGTTGCCTACAAAAAATGAGATTTTGTAAAATAAACAACTTGTATGTCTCCACTTCATTTATTTCCATTATACATTCTTAGAGATAATAGAAAATTTCCTTTTTGTTTGTCTTTTTTGTTTTGTTTTTTTTTGGGGGGGGGCATCACTCCCCTCTGGTGGTGGTAGTAGGAGTCCCAGCCTTTGCTCCTGTGGAACTCCTACTGGAATAGAACTTCCATCCCAGTGGGCCACAGTCCCGTGCACAACCACTATGCCACCGGGGCTCAGCCCTTGTCCTGTCTTTTTAATGACCCTTTTCTCCCTGCATTACTGATACTCTTTATGTTTTCCTGAAACTTATTAGGCCTTCTATTATGAGTGCTCCATGTATCAAATATGTTCTTGAGTCATTCTTGAAATTCAGGTGGGATAGACTCAAGGTTGTATTTTGACTCTTGTGAAATTTAAAAATTTCTTCAGCTTTATCTTGAACTTACATGTAAGCAATTGTTTATTTGTCCCCCTTCTTATTCTCCATAAAATACACCCCTCCTTTAACATCTTTCTCATGACTTATATTTTGCTTCTATTACTGTATCTGCTTTTATATGTCTTACATGGCCCTTTGTTTTAATATTTTTAATTTTTATCATTAGGTGTGTGTTGGTGCTAGTGCTCTTGAAGTGGCTCTTATGCATAGTGAGGCCCATATACAATAAAACAAAACACAACCTGGTCCTGACATATTTTGCAGTTATTTTCAAGTCTGAGCTCAGTTTTGCAGCTACTGTTCAATACATCAGGCCATCTTCCTTATTTTTGCTGTCATGTTACCAAGCACGATATGCTTTTCCAGGGACTGGTCTCTCCTAATAAGTCCAAAGTATGCCAGACAAAATAACCTCATCTTTGCATCTAAGGAGAATTTGGGCTGCATTTCTTCCAAGATAAATTTGTATGTTATTTTCCACAATCCATGGTACTTTGGGTATTCTTTACTAACACTATAAAATCCAACTTTAATTTACATATGTGAAAAGGGAAAGTATCATGTCTTGGTTAAGGTGCGCCTTTGCTCTCACAGTAACAGCCTTGCTTTTCAACATTTTAAAGATGACTTGTGTATCCTCTGATATACTCTTTTTACATAGGAACACATTTTATTTTTAAACAGATTATTGGCATATATTTCATATATCATACAACTTAGTGGTTCATATATATTAAAGAAAGCTAGATAGTAATCTCTGCTGTCAATTTTAGAACAATTATTCTTTTTTGCACAAATTGTCATGAGCTCTCTAATCTTCCCAAACTTTCCCTTTGATATCTCGACTGCTTCTTCCATGAACAAAATACTTAACAATTTCAATCTTTTCTCTGTTTATTATGGTGCTACCTACCTGTCCAGTTAGGAAAATTTTTCTTTTTTTTGCATTGTTTCAATCTAAAGCGAAGACTGCTATCATGGATCTTATTTTAAATATTGCATATTTGGCTTTTATTATGTTGAGGAGTTTCATTTCTTTTTTTCCAATAATTTTATTGGGGGCTCTTACAGCTCTTATAACATTCAATACATCATTTAGACATCATTTGTATCAAGCATATTTGTACACATGTTGCCTTGCCATTCTCATTTCCAAATATTTTCTACTCGAACCCTTGGTATAAGCTCCTCTTTCCCCCTCCTTTTTTTTAAAAAAAAATCATTCCATTGGGAGCCCACACAACTCCCATCACAATTAACACACACGTCAGTTGTTTGCATACCGCATTTGCACACCCGTTGCCATCATCACCCCCAAAACATCCTCCCTCCATTTAGTCCCCCAGACCAGCTCCCCATATTTCCCTTCCTCCTCCATCCACCTTGCCCATGAACCCTTAATAATTTACACATTTCTATTATTTTTGCATATTGTACTCAGTCCAATGTGTTGCTTAACCCTCTTCCCCGCTGTCCATATCTTCAACATGATATTTTTCAATTCTTTCTCACTTTCAGCTAGAAAGATGGTGTCACCTACATATTGTAGGTTGTTAATAGGCCTCCAATCCTGATGCCATATTCGTCTTCAGATAGAAGAGCTTCTCTTCTGTATGAGTATTTTCATACAGAGTGTGTGTATATATATATATATATATATATATACATATATGGTGAGAAGATACAACTCTAATGGACACCTTTCCAATGTATAAACCATGCTCTGTTCACATAACAGCTTCTGGTTCTAAATGTGCAATTGCCTTGTGGTCCATGTACAGGTTTTGAATATGCGCAAGTACTCTGGAGCTCCCAATGTTCTCAAGACTACAGAGAATTTATTATGAGTGACATAATTGTTTGCTTTGGCATAATTAATAAAACACAAGTTAACATCTTTCTGATAGTCTGTGCTTTCAGGTAAGATCCATCTGACATCAGCAACCTTGTTTCATATCCTCTTGAATCCTGTCTGGATTTTGGGCAGCCCTGTCAATGCACTGCTGCAATAATTGCTGGATAATTTTCACCAAAAATCGACTTGTCTTTTAGATCAGTGATAAGACTCCTTAACTTGTGCATTCTGTTGGACTGTCTTCCTTGGGAATGGGTCCAAATATAGATCTCTTCCACAGGTTTTATCAGGTTGCTGCCTCTTTCTTGGCATTGACGAATGAATGCCCCCAGTGCTTCCTCAGCTTGTGGAAACAGTGGAATTGCTACTCCATCAGTACCTCGAGTGGTTTTTGGTGATTTCTTTCAGTGCAGCTTGAACTTCCTTCAATATCAATGGCTGTTGATCATATGTTACTTCTTGAAATGGTTGGATATCAACTAGCTCTTTTTGTTATAGTGGCACCATATATAGGCCATGTGCCTCCATAATGCTTCTTGAATTGCTTAATATTTTGTTCATAAAATCTTTCAATATTGTACCTGAAGTTTCCTTACTACTTTGAGCTTAATATATGTGGTGCACGTTCATCCTTTTAGGTTTTCTGACTGTAGATCTTTTCACATTTCATTACACATTTTACTTTGTCCTCTCAAACTGCTCTTTGAAGCTTGTTCAGCTCTTTGATTTATTCTTAGCTACTCTGTAATTAGAAACAAGTTTCAGAGTTTCTTCTCACATCTGCTTTGATCATTTTTGCTTTCTTTTCTTTTTAATTATTCTTTTGCTTTATGTATGAATGGTGTTCTCGATGTTCTCCCACAGCTCATCAAATCCTCTGTGTCATTAGCATTCAACACATCACATCTGCTCTTGAGATATTCTGAAAATTGAGTTCATAGCTTGGCTCTCATGAACAAGCTTTGGTGCTTGGTACATAGTTTTGAATAAAAGCTGCATTGATGAGATTTCCCAAATATGGCTAGTTATAACCCTAGCACTGATAACACTGTTTCCTTGAGACCCATCTAGAAACATCCTCTTTTTATATCAACCTCAGTGCCATTGCTCTATATTATTTCATTCTCAGCGTGGTAAAATATTTGCTTTTCTGATTCATTAATTCATTTTATATCATTAATTCTAGAATGTCAATGTTTTACATTCCATTTCATTTTTCACAACTTCTAATTTTCCTAGATTCATACTTTGCACATCTCAAATTCAAACTATTAATAGATATTTGCAGCTGCATGCTCTCACGTTGAGTTATAACTGATCAGCAAACAAAGGTCCAAAAGATTTTGCTGCCACAAGTTTTACTCCATTCCCATTATTACGCTCAACTCTACTTTGAGAAGGCCACTCTTTCTTCCTCCTATTTTGACTATCTTCAGGCCTGAAAGATTCATCTTCTTGTACTATTTCTGACAATGTTCTGCTTCTTTTTATCATGTTTCTACTATCTGACAATGTTTCTATATTGTTCTGAATATTTTCCATAAATGATTCCTCTGAAATCACCAGCCTAAGTTCTGCTGAAACCTGTCCACATTGGTGACCCTACTGAGATTCAAAGTACTGATCAGGTAGCTTCCAGTATCACAGTAATGCACAGGCCATCTCAGTATGACAAAGGGAAAGATAAATAGTGGATGGGCACCTGGAAACCCTCTTTTCATTTGAATGTTAACTGCAAAGACCTTCATTCATTTCATGTTCTTCTGATCTTTTCTTTAAAATGTGTATGGCTTAAATTCTTGTTAAGCCACGCGAATAAATGAATAAAAGGCTAGAATAAATGGCAAATGAATATCATTCCTGTCAAATGACTTGTTATGATCACTGAGTCAACTCAGATCAAATATATATATAGCTATGACTTTAAAGTTAAAGGTGTGTCACTAAAAACAAGATATCATTCACTGAGGTCTATTTACATTTACATTTACATTCAGAGATGGGAAGCTAATAATGAAAAAAATATATTTCAACTTTGTCAACTTTGTAGACAAAATTTGCAACAATGATGATATTTTTAGTTGATATTAATCTGATTAGCTTTTGGTACAGCGTTCTACATGTATTAGAAATATCTATTAGTTTACCAACCAGGACATCAGCAGAGTATTCAAAATTGAGTGCTGGTTAACAGTTGATATACTGTAAAACAGTTCAGAATAGAGTTAAAGAGTGCTTGAAACATGGCAGTAAAAGTAACAAGAAATTAAAATAATGCATCCTTTATAGATAATTTTGTCTTGCATATTTGAGCTACTGCTAATTCTCACATGTTCAGCCACTAGAAATTAATAAAAGTCATCAATAAATTTAGAAAGCATCAATAAATTTAGAAAGCAATTGGTAAATCCATCAGTAAGAGCAAAGAGCAAACTATGAAAACATGTTTCAAATTTGCAAAGATGGTGACAAAATCCATGACTTTAAGGCCACCCTGAGTGAAACACTAACTTTTTATTTGTTTTGTGAATTTATACCTTAATAATAGCTGTTGTAACCTTAACAAAGTAAGTAGCTGTTATACATAAATTTATCCATAGGTTTATTAAATTCAGAACTGAATTAAGCTTGTGAAATAATCTTCTTACTAATTAATTTCATTTTACAGATGGCAAGCCTATATTTTTTTCATTTCTAGCTCCCCATCTCTGAATGTAAATGTAAAGAAAATAGACTCCAGTGGATGATATCTTGTTTTAAGTGACACACCTTTAACTTTAAAGTCATAGCTACATATCCATTTATTACTCTTCTTCAGATGGGAAGAAGTGGAGGAAATTATGCTGAGTGAAGTAAGCCAAGCACAGAAGGATAAGCACAACACGAGTTCACTGAGTTAAACTTTTAAAATAAATGCAAAAGGGCCATGGAGAAAAATTAGTGTATATTTTGGGGTGAGTTCCAGGCAGTATGAGAGGCCCTAGACTAAATCTAGGGCTACAGATGGGAGCTAACTAAAAAGGTGGGGGCCAGGGAATGATAGCAATGTGTAGCAGGGGAACAGGGCACTAATCTTCCAAGGGGCAGGTATATTTAGGGAAAAGGGGACCATATTTAAACCCAATATTCCAGAATGTGAATGCAGTGTGCTGGGATGGAGCAGGGAGCCAGTGGAGGGGTCTGAGGGTAAGAACACAATACCAAGTACCTGGACAGCTGCCTTTTCTCCCATAAAAATTTACTTTAGAGGACAGCACTGAACCTACAGCTTGCAGAGAGGCACATGTCTGACCATAGCAAACAGGAGCGAATGAAGGGGAAAGAAGAGAGTGTGGAGCACATCCTGGCCCTTCAAGCCTTCAGGACAATATCCCTGCTAAGAAAAGCCAATGCACAGAGAAGTTCATATGGCTCACCTCATTTTGAGACACAACATGTCTCGCTGACCCATGGCCCTACAGGGGACCACATGGCAGACATAGTGTTGGGATTGCACCTGCTCTGATTCCCACCATACCAAGGCAAAACACTAAGAGAGTGCAGCAGAGTAGTTAGTGGGGGAAGCAGAGCATAGAGGATCTGAGGGAGTGCCAAGGATAGGCTTTGGGCCCAGGGCATGGCACCCCACCAGACTTGACCATAGGACACTTCTAGAGGTCACCAAATAGACCTTGAACTATATACATGTGGCAGTCATGTGCTTATGTTAATTTTATAATTGAAATGTAGGGGTGGAGTCTAGCAGCCATTGAGTAGCCGATGAGGTCTATGTGGGCATGGCTTTCACCTGAGACTCCAGGGAAATCTCGCAATATTTCCCTTGTGAAGATGAGAAGCTATCTTCCCAAGTTCTTGGGAGTTAGTTTGAGAGATGATTAACCACAGGCAGCACAAAATGGCGGCGGCTGGGAGGCTGGAGTAGCCGGTGGAGAGACCACATGGCTTAGCCCCGATGAAAACAGACCTCTGAAGCTGGAGTGGCATGCTGTTGATGGACCTGAGCCCTGGAAGTGAGGAGCCATGGGGAGACCCCGGCCAGCGCCAGAATTCTGTACCCACTGACCTGTGACTTCCTGAGTCGGAAGCAGAATTTATAGACTGACTTTGGGCATATGGGTTATTATTCAACTTAGGACTTTGCACTGGACTGGATTGGGATGCCTTCTTAGTGTCACATTTCTTTTGTATATAAACCCTTTCTTTATACCTATATGCATGTCTCTGAAATTTGTTCCTCTAGTCTACCCGGACTAACTCAATACACTTTTACTATTATTACTATGTTTTTTTCTGGACACAATTTTGTCATTGTCGTTTTGTTGTCTTTTGTCATTTTGTCCTGCTCTGTCTTTTTTTCTTGAGTATATTATTATCTATGCAGGTCTATCTAGATAAGAGAGACTAAATGAACAGTGTGGAGGAGAAAACAACAGGACCAGTGTTTCCGGGGGGACATGGGAGAGGGGGAGATGGGAAAAGAGAGATAGTGTTGACCAACCCAGGGAAAAAAGGAACAACAAGAGATACAAAATTAGTGGCAAGGAGGGTGTGAGAGACCTGGTAGGGTCAGGGTAATGTCACTGAGAGAAATTATTGAAACCCAAATGAAAGCTGAGCATGATAGTGGGACAGGAGGAAAGTAAAGAGAAATAAAGAAAAGGAATAGGAGGCATTTATAGAGGTCTAAATGTAGGCATGCTCATAGGTGTATATATATATATATTTACATATGATCATGGGAAAATAGATCTATGATCAGATATCTATAGATTTAGTATTATGACAACAGGCAGACATTGGGCCTCCACTCAAATACATTCTGAATGCAAGAAGACTTTGTTCTATTAAATTGACATTCCATGATGCTCACCTTCCTACCATGATCGCTGAAGACAAATGGGTGCATAAGTGAAAGTGGTAATGAAAGCTCATGGTGCCCAGTCATCAAAGGATATCATGCCTGGGGTCTTAACGACTTGAAGGTAAACAAATAATCATCAAGCTAAGAAGCAACAAAGCTCTCATGGAAGGAGCACCCAACCTGTGTGACCAAAAGTTGTCAAAGTGATCAGTTATCAGGCATCAAAGAACAAAAAAATCATATATCATTGTGAATGAGGGGGAGTACAGATTGAGGATTCAAAGCCCATCTGTAGGTAATGAGACATCACCTTACAGAAGGGTCGGAGGGGAGGAGACGAGCCAGTAGGAGTGCTGTATATCAATGATGAAACATACAACTTTCCTCTAGTTCTGAAACGCTTCCTTCCCACCATTATCATGATCCCAATTCTAACTCACAAATCCGGCTAGACCAGAGGGTGCACACTGGTTCAGATAGGAGCTGGAAACATAGGGACTCCAGGACAGAAGATCCCTTCAGGACCAGTGGTGAGAGTGTCAATCCTGAGAGGGTGGAGGGAAGATGGGGTAGAAGGGGAGCCACTTATGAGGATCTACCTATAGCTTCCTCCCTGGGTACGGACAACAGGGAAGTGAGTGAAGGGAGACATCAGACAATGTAAGATATGACAAAATAGTAATAATTTATAAATTATCAAGGGTTCATGAGGGAGAAGGAAGCGTGGAGGTAGGGGAAAATGCGGAGCTGATATCAAGGGCTTGAGTAGAAAGCAAATGTTTTGAGGATGATGAGGACAACAAATGTGCATGACCTATAATGGATGGATTGATGGCTTGTAATAACAGTTGCATGAGCCCCCAATAATATGATTTTTTAAAAAAGAAAGGTAGGAACTATTGAGCATTTATGATTACATTTGTCAGTAGTAATTAAGTGTTCTTTTTTTTTCCTTTGTGGAATAAAAGCAGAAAAATCAGTCTCCTCAATTTTTCTGAGTGAAATATTACTTGTACCAAAGACTATATTTTATACTTCTATTCCTCTTTATGTTATTGCTCATGTGGTAATAAAATATATTTCTATGAAATTTTAGAAAAGAGTGTATTCTCTATTGCTGATAAGAGAAATTAGAGACTGTGTAGCTGAAACTAATTTTATAAAAGACCTAAGAGAAATATTGTTGTTTGTCATAAAAACCTGTTTCCTCTGGAGGATTTAAGTTGCAGCAATTAACATCTGCCATGTATATTTATGGATAAGTGCTGAGTTTCAAAGTGGACAAGATTTTTTTTTGTGTGTGGGCATCACTGCATCTGGTGGTCGTGGGCGCTACCCAGCCACCGCTGGATTTGAACCTCCAGTCCCACGGGTTGCAGTTCCACACTCAGCCATTTATGCTACCCAGGCTCAGCCCAGTGGACAAGATTTTTATCTTACAGAAGGAATTGCTTTGATTATAAAATGTGCTTTAAATTCGAGGAAAATACAGTTTATAGTAAAACCTTGCACCCAAATATAAATTTAAAATGGACCTAAGTATTAGCAGTAACTTGCTAATATATGGGTGTATTGATCTTTTATATTCTGGGATATCATTATAATAAGATATGGTGTAAATCCTGTGCCTTAATTACATTTCTGTTTACGTTGTATGACAAAAGGAACGAAAATTCCTTGGATAAATGGCTCACTGCAGGACTTGAGTGGAGACTATGAACATGGAACAAGGTGCCCGAAAGTAAAAGTTTTCAAAAACTATAAGATGACACAATGTCAGAGATAGATCCCAGTGGTCACAAATGGAATAATTAGAGAGTAATAATAATAATGTATCCAAAAGAAAAACCCAAATATAATGTTTAAAAAGCTAAACACAAATATAATATGAATGTCCATACAGATATAAAGTAATCAGGTAAAATAAATGGTGAAGAAGAGAGAATTCTTCAAGGTAAAATAATTCCAAATAATGTATGTATATATTATTCTTCTAAAATAGTAAGCATAAGCAAAATTCCCAATTCCTTAAATGCATGCCAGTAACTGGCTTCAAAATACTATGGTATGAAAAGAAGTGAGGCTGTCTAGCTTTACAGTGGAGAACACTGACAAACATAATTTCCAGAAGATGATTAAGTTTAATCTCAGAAATAATACTATTGATAGCATATGGTTGATATGCTGTGATGAAAATTAAATTTTTGCATATATTATCTTGCTCGAAAAAACCTACATCCTAGTCTGACTAGAGTTAAAAAAGCATCAGACACATCTAAATTGGGGCATAGTCTACACAATTCCTGACTAGTACTCATTATAATATTTTTCTAATTATCATCTAACTGTCTAACTATCATAAAAAATTAATGAACATCTTAAAACTATCACAGTCAAGAAGCATCTTAGAAGACATGCTGACTAAATATAGTATGATATTCTGGGTGGAGGCGGCAGAAAAGAAGGAGGAGGAGGCAGGTACTAAGAAAAAACCAACAAAATCTGAAATAACACATGAATTTTAGTTGATAAAATCTATTAATATATGTTACATTAGTTTTAACAAATGCAAAATAACACTGTCAGATGTTGGCAATTGATAAAACTGAGTACGGGGTGTATGGGAACTGCATTCGAGCTTTTTCAGTGAATATAAAAGTATTGTAAATTTTTTAAGTTATATGACATTAAATAAAATTATGTAATACTCAAAAATGCTTTTTATGTGGAGGCATTAGGTTTTGTCTATACCGGTCATATCCTCTGTTCTTTAAAATAAAATTAGAGAATATTTCAGAACAATGAGTCATTCAGCAAGCACTTACTAAACACCTACCTAGTGTTACATTCTTACCTGTTTCCACTGTTGAGGATGATTATGATTAATTATAATAACTAACATTTAGTCTATAGAAAAGGTGAAATGTACTCCTAACTGGTTTTTATAATCATCGCAAAATGTAAGTTTTTGCATCCAAGAAGAACAGGAAAGTTAAAAATAGGATTTGTGGATCCTAATTTTATTGGGGGTGGATAAACAATTAGGAGGTCTGTCAAATAAAAACTGAGGAGGAAAAAGCTGGGACTACAATTTAGCACCCGTGGTCGAGGTCTCCCTGCCTTTGTGATGACAGCCTCATCTGCTCTCATTGTGGCTGCAGGGGAAGATAAACAGGTGTGACAGAATCAAGGCTTAAGGCACATCAATTCAAGCTTCTATTTCCTGCTGCAAACTACATTATTCACCTTATGTCTAGAGCATGAGTTGCTTTTTAAAAGTTCACTGAAGAGGAAGGATATCAGATTGTTTATGAAATGCCTTACTGAAGTTACTCACCATCATAAAGGTAAATAAATACGCAGGAGTAAAAATAGATTCAAGTATGCGCTATTCATTCATTCTAAGCCCCCCAACCCCCACAAAAAAAAAAAACACTTTCCTAAGTTCAAACATATAAATAATGGCAAATAGTTTCAACCCAGGGGTCCTGAAAAGATGGTCACAATTCACAGGTGAAACGAGGGAGCGCTCAGATGAGTCACAGCTGCCAGTTGCTTGCAAATTTGATGTCACGCCCCTCCCTCCAAAAAAGTTCTTTTATAAAAAATGATTTGAAGTCACGTGCTAGCAATAGCATATGGGAAAGCAGCCCATTGAGAAGGATATCATATTTGTTAGTAGAGGAATAGCCAAAAAAAAGTTTCCCTGAAGGAGTTGGACTGAAGCAATCGCTGCAACCAAGGACTCAATCATAGGAAGCATGTGAACAGGACTTGGCCCTGGTTCATTCTGTTGTGACATTCGAGGCGCTATGAGTTGGGAATGGTTTGATGGAACCTAACAACAACATGGAGATCGTAGCTTCATGAATATTATTTTTAACCAAGTGCCATAGACTGAGTAGACATACTGTTCCTTTGGTCCTTTCCAACAGGAATGTCTTCTCATTAGCCTAAAAAAACAAGTTGGAATGAGGAGAAAATAAAATTTTCTCCTTTTTGAAAATTAAAGGGAAATTGTAACATTCAATAAACATGTTAGTATGGCAATTTTTTGTTCTAGGTTTATATGTGAAACGGTTCTCTCTTTTGTCTCCACGGTTGGCAAAGTTTTATCGAATGCAAATTATATTAGTCCCAACAAAATAGCCACAATAAATTTACTAGAAATATTCAAACTTGATTTTTTCAGCTGCTGCCAGCACTTTTAAATGCTTCTATTTAATTATATGTAAGAAAAATATGCATATAATAAGTTAAATGTTTGACCACTGTGTGAGACCAAGTATACCTATGTAATGAGCCCTTCTGCCAATGTCCCTGTATTACTAACTGTGGCGGTTATGTGCTTATGTTAATTTCATGACTGAGATGTAGGGGTGGAGTCTGACCTGTTAATCTGGAGTTAGCCATTGAATAGACAATGAGGCCTCTGTGTGGGCATGGTTTTCTCCTGATACATCTGGGAAATCTTGCGATATTTCCCTTGTGAAGAAGAGAAGCTATCTCCTCCAGTTGTTGGGGGTTAGTCTTAGAGACGATTAATCACAGACAAGACAAGATGGCAGCATCCGAGCAGCTGAAGGAGCCAGAGAAGAAGCCATAAAGTTTTGCCCTGATGGATTCACACCTTTGAAGCTAGAGAGGCCACCTGGGGAACCCTGCCAGCGATGAGTTGCTTCTGCCACCACTGGATGCTGTTGATGGATCCTGAGCCCCGTAAGCAAGGACCCATGGGGAGACCCCTGCCAGCGCTGGAATTCTGCACCCACTGACCTGTGACTTCGTTAGTCGGAAGGAGACATTACAGACTGGTATCGGGCATATGGGCTAATATCGGGCTTAGGACTTTGAACTGGACTGGGTTGGGATGCTTTCTCAGTGTTCCATTCCTTTTGTATATAAAGCATTCCTTTATATCCATATTCGTGTCCATGGAATTTGTTCCTCTAGTCTACCCAGACTAACACACTAACAATTAATTACCAAAGTTCTCTCAAATACCCCCTTGAGATATTGTCATTGAAGGATAACTGCTCTCTGTTTTTCTACAAGCTTACGTTAGCAAAGCTGATGCCGTGGTTAGCATCCACCCAGGGCATGAGAACTGCAGGTCAGCAGAGTCCTGACCCTCGGCCTCTCTCACTAGGAAAGACACGTTTGCCCTCTGTCCTGGAAGGGAGCTTCCACTGGGAGTTCACTTGAAATGAGCTCAAGAAAAAGTTATCAGTTTTGTAGCACAGTTGAATGGTCATATTCATAAGATTTTTTATGGCCCTAGCTTCACTTGGGTCATGCCAGCTCTGCTGCCTTTAAGTAATCTGTAAGAAAAAAAAAATTTTACATGACAGGGCAGTATGTTTTATAGGAAGTTCTTTCAGAAATACTGTTCATCGATATTGAAAGTATTAATTAAAAATCACTGCTTTCAAATGCTAAAAGTACAGGTTAGTTTCTTTCTGGTTTACATTTTATTTAACTGTTAGTAAAGGCTGGGTTCAGTTGGACGAAACCAGTGAAACATGTATATAAATATATTTTGAGGAATGTAATTCAAAAAAATTGTCTCACCCACTCATAGAAAGTGTTAAGTCCCATATTTGTAGATGAAGAATTTGCTTGATTTATGTGACCAACCAGAATTTGCAGCTCAGGCACCAGACTGAAGGATTTTCATACTCCACAAACAAGCAGTCAGATGACAAGAAGACAAAGGAGTAACAGAGTTAGAAATGATACAAAAAAGGAGTTATCAGAACATCCATTATTATACTGAATGCAGGTCACACTCCAAGGAATATTTGCTTCCACCTAATTGGCTGCTTACATAAGCCCATAAAGATTACATAGCATTTGCCAAACCGCTGAGAATCACAGCTTACCTAAATTGATGCCTATCTTTAACTCTCACAACTCAACTCATATAATATTAAGTCTTTCTAATTTTTTTTTCACTCAGCATTTGTGTTCGTGAGATTCACCCATACTTTGAAGTGGAGAATACTTTGTGAATTCTCACTGATTTTCAGTATGCCACTGTGAGGTTATATTATATTTATTCATTCCTTGCCTGCTAGCTCTTCCAGTACCTTCCAATTTGCAGATGATGTAAATACGTCTGTCTATATGCATGCACATCTGCTTAGTTTGTAGACTTAGAATACACATGCATTTGCTTTCACACATACAGTTGGCAGTTTTTGACAAGTAGAAATTCACTTCAAAGTTACTGGATGCACGTTCTTAAAAAGGATAAACAAGTAGACCTATTCCAAAAGAAAGAAGGGTAGGAGAATAAGGGGGAAAAGGAAACAAGGTCAAGAAAGATTAGAGAAAGTGAAATGGCAAACAAAATTTGTTATGTCTCTGAAGTCTTGGTTGAATATCAAATAGGACAGATATCAGTGAAGACCATGTTCAAATAAACAGAAAACTATTTTCACTTATTTTTATATCAAAGAACCTCATTTGAGGCTGCTTTTTAAAAGATTGACTTTCAAGAAAGGTATTGAATAATGTAGAAAATCCAAGCTAAATTTTGACTTTGTGAAGAAGGAATAGAATGCCAACTGGGGCATGATGTAGCATTCTCAATGTCCTTTTACCGATATAATAAGTCAGAATAATGGATGGCATGCTTTACAAAGGAAATTAATTTAAATAAGTCAAGTAAAAACCCACCTTTCTTGACAGAACAGATGTTTTGCATAAGAAATGCATCTTCTTTATTGGCTAAGGTAATTTATTCACGTTTTCTCACCTCATTCCATTTCTTTGTGCTAAGACAGACTCAAGTTACACAGCATCCGTGCTACTATTTCTTCAAGTTTCTTTCACGTCGTATTTGTCATCATCTGTGAAACTCAATAGTAGAATTCCACATTTACTACTTCAAAATATACTTCCTATTTACTAATTTGCCTCTTCTCAATGGAAACTGGTGCTTTCCCCATTTTTAAACAATATTTTTTCCATGGAGATTTTAATTGATTTCAGAAAATAATGGATCATTGTTTTTTAAATGTTAAAAATATGTTACCTATGTATACAGTATTTTCTGCTCTAAACAAAAATATGTTTAGAAAACAACATATTTTATTTGTAATAAAAATACATTGCTTTGTAAACATATTTTTGTTTCATTTTGTGAATTCATATTTATATTCTCAGATTATTAATTGCAAAGACTTAAATAGTTTGAGGGTGTTTATGAATGATTCTCTTTATACTAATGGACTTATAAGGAATATTACTGATATTAACATACTAATAATCAGTTTGCATGCTTTTGCGATATTTATTGACCCTCAGATCATAGAATATAATTTTCCATTAGGAACATTATAAAAAACATCTTTTCTGGTGATGTTATATGTTTTTAAAATATGTTGAAAAGTATTGACAGTATAATTTTTACTTAAATATAAATGTATGTGCATAAAATTGATACTATAGATGAATTCTGGTGTAAATAAGCTTCACATTTTTATAAAATGTTTTGGTAATTATTAGTGTTGTTAGCCGTCAATGGAACAAATAATTGCTTATTTTTTATGTTCGATTTGTTGTACTAAACAATCAATCCATCACTTATCTATCAGTTTGTCATATTCTGGTAGCTTGTGTGTTGCTATGATTCCAGAAGTTGTATCACTGGTAATTCAAATGCCAGCAGGGTCACTTAACAGGTTTCAGCACAACTTCCAAACTGAGAACAGACAATGAAGAAGGATCAGACTGTGTACGTTAGAGAAAAGTTTCACTGAAAATGTGGCTATTCAGTAGCAAAACACTTTCATAAATAACACCAAAACAAGAGCTTCTCAAGTCAAAAGAAACTCAACAAATGACTGAGAAAGAGCTACCTTCTGAAAGTAGAGTTTTCCATAATAATGTGGACGGAGTAAAGCGTTTATCATCAAAAGGCCTATCTTGAAGACAATGCTGTCTTTGATAGCCTGAGAACTATCCGCACACAAGAAAATCCAGTCAATGCAAACATAATTTAAATGTATGCACCAACAAGTAAAGCTTGTGATGAAGAAATTACAGAATTTTACTTGTTTTCAGTCTGAAATTGATCAGACTTTGGGAGTAAAGCCTTGGGGATCTTCGTTTACTAATGAGGCCCGAAAGGAGAAACAAGGAGATACACCCACATACAAGTACCGCGTGAAGACTGTTACTTAGGCTACATACACGATGCTTCAAGACACAATTTCATTTACTTTAAACTACAGATAAATGTTTCACAATATATAATTACATAATGTGGAGGCAGAAGAAGATGGCCTCTTAGATTCACCTGCTCAGGGCTCCAGCTGCCAGACCAGAAAATTGGAAGGTAAGGTGAAAGAGATTGGGAGGCGAAGTCCTGGAATTAGAATCAGTGGACTAGGTACCAGATCTTTCCTTCTCGTGGGAGACTTATACCTCGGTTCCTGGCTTCACAGGAGGAAGAATTCATGCCGAAGCCTGCTTTGAGACTCAAGTGAACTTATAGAGAATAAAAGTGGCACAAGTGCGTGGGACAGCAGCGGCTCAGCCACTTAAGCTGCAGCCTGGCCATATTGTGCTTTGTCAGAGCTACTGGGACAGAGAACCAGAGAGAAAACTTCGGGCTTTTTCAGGATTGGGAGGCGTGGTCAACAACACTGGCTGATCCCATTGCCTGAATCAAATTAGAAGGGCCAATCCAGGTATAATGCCCAACTAGGTGTACCACCCCGGGAACGTGAACCTAATATTTCTCCACGAATACGTATGGGCACAAATCTATGGGGTACTGGGCGAAAGCATCTCTATCTGCTTCCTGCTGGCAAAAGCAAGAAGTGGGGCTTTGGAGCCACTCCCTTCCTACTCTGTTGGAAGGGGATGTCCACTCATGATAGATGAAGTTACGGTGGTCAAGGAGCTGGTGGTGCCCTTGCTTCAGAGACATTGGTACCCTGAGAACTTCTGAAAAAACAAACAGGTGGGTGGTGTAGTTGTGACAAAGATAAAAAGGTGGGTTAGTGTCACAGTTAGTTTAGAAAGAGGCAATCTTCGGACTGACAGCCTTGAGTGTGTGTTCACTGTAAACTCAGGAGCAGGAGAAAGCATTCATTAGCTCAAGCGCTGTGATGGGCCTGAGGTAGCTATTCTGTGGAGCTTTTATCTGTCCTGGAATGGCAAGGAAACACCCTCAACAGCTCTCAAGGGTGCTTGTCTGCATGCTTCCCTTCTGAGCAGTCTGGATGCCATAGCTTTCATGGTTACACCTATGTGCAGTGCTCAGAGTCCAGGGAAGAAAGTCAGACCAGGAGAGGCAGCCCAGTATCTAGGAGGACATCCACTGACCTTGCAGACATATTGATTGCTCACACAAGGATCCAGACACCCTGCAGTTCTCCTGCTGCTTAGCCGGCTGAGCCAGGCCAATCTTCAATGAACAGATGCTCACCTGGCCTATGGGAACCCTGCCTCTTGGCTATCTGCTATAGGGACACCCAGGTGGTGGCATGGTGCTCAGGCAGGCCTATTCTAGTTAACGCTGTTCTGTGCCCAGCGACCCTGTTGTTGACACATAGCACTTTTTCACCGGTCTGCAAAACCTAAGCAGTTAGCAAGTGAGCCAGTCCTTGGGCATGTCTGATGTCCCTCAGTCTCTCCTCTTGAACCTGTGCCTCCTGTTTCCTCTTATAAAATGTCGAACTGATGATCAACATTAAGAAACCTCAACAAAAAACGACTGGGAACTCTGTGCCTCAAAGTGAGTAACGCAGTTTCAGCACACATCTCTTGGCTACCGTGAAACTGGGACCTCAAGCAGGGGCCCCTTATTGAGGGAGAGGGTGGGGACCCCAGTCTTTAGAAGCAAGCTAGGCCTGGCTGTTTTCTAGACAGCAAGCATTGGCTCCCGGCTTGGGTGACGGTACAGGACCTATGGATGGTACAAGGCTCTTGGGAGGCCAATCTAAACTGTGGTCTTGCCTTTGGAGGTTGCTGAATTACTTGTGCCAGTGATTCCAACATAACAGCCTCCACATATAGTTTAATCAACCAACAGGGCAAGCCACTGAATTCAGAGTTCTGCAGAGACTACCGGGTTTATGTATGCATGCACATCTATCTAGCTGGCTGGGATGCTAAGCAGACCATTGAAAACAAAAAAGGTAAATAGTTCCCATCTCATCCCAGGGGAGTGCATGAAAGCTCCTGGAAACATAGAAAGGCAGACCCACAGGCTCTCTTAAAAATAGGGAGCAGAAATAGCCCTTGTGTAGTTAACGAGCTATCCATTTACAGAAGGGATCCGGCAGGAGATGAGCCAGTGAGGGTGCAGTATCACTAATCACCAAGGGTTCAAGAGGGAGTGGGGAGTGGGAAGGGAGGGGAAACACGAAGAGCTGATACCAAGGGCTTAAGCAGAAAGCAAATATTTTGAGAATGATGATAGCTATAAATGTACAAATGTACCTTGCATACAATGAATGGATGTATGGATTGTGGTAAGAGTTGTATGAACCCTAGTAAAATGATTAAAAAGCAACAAAATAGCTTACCATGAGCAGGTTGATTCATACCAGGGATGTAGGGAACACATGAAGGACTATTAATATTATTTGCCACATTGACAAGAACAATTATAAGTATCACATGATAATATCAATAGATGCAGAAAAAGCATTTGACTACATCCAATACCCATTCCTGTTTATGACACTCAAGAACAGGGGTCCTGAACTATGGCCCACAGCCACAGGCAGCCACAGGGAACATTTATCTGGCCCACGGGGTGTTTTTGCCACCCCTGCTGTCCTGCTTAGCAGATGACTCATCCCGGGCTGCAATAATTTGTTCACATTTTTTTGTCTTTTTTTTTTAACTATAGTCTGGTCCTCCAATGGTCTGAAGAACAGTGAACTAGTCCCCTGTTTAAAAAGTTTGAGGATCCCTGCTCAAGGGGATAGGAGTAGGAGGAAAATTCCTCAATATAATACTAGATATATATGGAAAACCATCAGCCAATGACGTAATCAAGGAGAAAAGGCAAAAACAATTCCACTGATAAAGGGGACCAAACAAGGATGCCTATTGTCTCCACTCCATTTAGCATAACAGTGGAAGTCACAATTGACAACACAAGAAAAAAAAAGACATCAAAGGTCTGGAGAAGGAAGAGCCAATATCATTATTCTTAGATGATATGATTTTATACATAGAAAATCCCCAAAACTTCAGAAGTGAAGTGTGGCCAGTGATAGAGAAATATGGCAGAGCAGCAGAATACAAAAATCAGCAACAGAAGTCTATCAGACTACAATAGACATCAGATAACATTACAGAAAAGACCATTAATAAGGTCACACCCTTTAAAATAGCCACATACAAATTGAAATACCTAGGAATACACCTGACTAAATTTTTTTTTGAATGAGGAAAAATATAAAACAGAATTACAAGAAATCAAGAGTGATATCAACAAATGGAAGAATGTCCCATGATTGTGGATTGGAAGACTCAATATAGTAAAGATGTCAGTTCTGCCCAAGGCACAATATAAGTTTACTACTATCGCAAAACAAATACCGTCATCCTTTTTCAAATACTTGGAAAAAAAGATTACCAATCTCATATGGAGATAAAAGAAGACTAGAATTAGCAGAGAACTCTTCAAGAAGAAGCACAAAGTGGGAAGGCTTGCTTTATCTGACTTTAGTACATATTACACAGCCACAGTGATCACAACAGTGTGTACTGGTATAAAGACAATTATTCAGATGAATGGAAAAGAGGCGAAGATCTAAAATTAAAAACACTTGCATACAGGCAACTGATTTTTGATTAGGATCCAAAAAATATCAAATGGGAAGAGGATGCCCTCTTCAATAAGTGGTACTGGACAAAATGGATATCTACCTGAAGAAAAATGAAGCTAGATCCTTACCTCATGCCCTGCACAAGAACAAACTCAAGGAGGATTACAGATCTTGAGGTAAAAACCCAAATTATTATGACCATTCATGTGTGAATTGAGACAAACCTGAGAACCTAGCCACAGGGAATAAATAGACTATCAGAAATCAGGAAGTATACAAATACAGACAGGAGTCACAAATTGACACGTGGCATATACTGAATATAAATGACTTGTGTACTTTGAAAGAATTTACCAAGAGCGTAATAAGAGAGTTCGCAGACTAGGCTGATATTTGGCTAAGACATATCAGACAAAGGCATTGTTACTAATAGCTACAAGCCTTTGAAAGCCAAAGAAAATAATTTAAAATCCACGAAGCCCAAAATATAATCTTGAGTCTCTCCCACGTGAATTTTTTTTTGTTCTTTGGGGGGCATGACTGCCCTCTGGTGGTGGGAGTAGGAGGTCCAGCCTTTGCTCCTGTGGAGTTGGAATTGAACCTCCATCCCAGCGGGCCGCAGTCCCATACACGCCACTACACCACCAGGGCTCAGCCCCTATCCCACCTGAATTTTAAGAACATCTGACATACAGATTTGATGCCTTGTGCACTAAATTTCAGAAGAACTTGTGAGCCAAGAACAATCTTTCATGAAGGAACAAAGAGATCATAAAAAAGAGAAAACAAAGAAAAGATCATCATAGATATCAGAAGAGACTCTGAAAGAATGATGAATTTAAGAGCTAAGAGAAAATCTGAAAGGGTGTCTATGTTCATCTGGGTAGAGTAGAGAAATAAATTCATAAACAAGCATATGTATATAATGGAGAGGTTTATATACAAAAGCAATTGAACATTGAGAAAACATCCCAACCCAGTCCAGATCAAATCCATAAGCCTGATATTAGTCCATGTATCTGATTATAGCCTATAAAGTCCTCTTCATAGTTATGATGCACATGCAGTGATACCAAATATAGATCACAGGCCAGTGAGTAGACAGTCTTTGGTCCAGTGGCATGGGAAACATCTCAGCATTGGCAGGAGTCTCTGTATGACTTCTTCAGCACCCAAGGCTGCATCAAGGCAGGCCCATGTGTCTTGTAGCTGTTTTGTCTCACAGGATGTGAGCAGAAAGTCTTTTACCTCCAGAGTGTGAGCAGAGAATCTCTCACCTCCAAGGAAGAAGGACAGATTTCCCAGAATTTTCAGGAGAAAGCCATGTCCACACAGAAGTCTCATTGGTTATGATCCAATTGACAGACCAGACTCTACCCCTACACTCTTAACCTTCCAACTGACAAATGATTATATATCTACCATAGTGTCTCAATAAGACAAAGTAAAATATTGTCTTGAAATGTACAATGACCTAGGACTATTAAACCCAAATGAAAGGACACCTGGAGCACATCTGAAAATGAACTAACAGAAAAAAAAATTCAAGTCTCTACTTGAAATATTTAAACATCCTTCACATAAGTCTGGCGTGTAGAAGACAGTGGATGACAGCAAAACCCCAAAATACATTACATGTAAAAGGCAATAAGCCCCTGGTGATTCCCCTCTAAGCCTATAGAAGAATGAAAATAGCCTGGTTATCAGGCAGAGAATATTGGAGAGATTATTATAGTAAATAAAATTGATAGATCTGACTTTAACTGTTAAAATCGTGTCACTTGATCTCCCTTCTGAGACATTTTGTGTTCAATCTGATTTTTTTTTTAATTTCTGCGTTTTTTTTTCATCCTGGAGTTTGTCTCTGTCATATTTTGTCACTCTGTTAGGTGTTTTCTATTCTTCTGTATGTGAAATAAGAGACAGGTGAATCTATAGAGACAACAAATAGAATAAGGATTACTGGAGGATATGGTGGGGGAAGTGGGAATGCAAGAAAGAAAATGTTTTCTTATTCATTGTGATATTTATTGTATTGCACTGCTTGATATGATTGAATTATGGAGTACTTTGATATCCACATTACTCAAAATAAGATGGTTTAGGGGGAGGTGCAATGAGAAAAATATTGAATGATGCAGGAAGCTTCAAATGAAGATGAAAATTGTACACAGAATCACTGTAACAAAAATAACTGGTTAACATTCTGAAAGGCAGCTGGACTATGGAAATCGGGGGTGGGGGGAAGGTTGTCTTCTCCACTGTCTACACTAAATGAAAGCTATCTATCCAAGCTACAATCAGAGGTTGGAAAGAAATTAGGCTGATCATGGTCAAACACAAGCCCCCTAGCCACAGGCAGAAGCTAACCTAGGCAAACCCACCTAAGGCACCAGCAATATGACATTATTCAGGTACACTTAAGCTCAGCCAATAAGGCCGGTCAATACCCTCAATCAGGCCTCCCCAGCCAGAGAAAAGTCTGCCACAGGAAAGCCAGGCTGTCTTTCTTTCTCTGTTCTTGCTAGAGTGAATGTTGCAGGCCCACTCGGTGAACACATTCTCTTGGAGCCTGAGATTTTCTGGCTCTGTAAGCTCGAATTTCTGTTCCTGTTCCTGTATTCTCTCCACATTTCTCGTCTTCAGTCATCTTTTTGTGTTCAGTTGTGAATTCCTGTGCAGTTACCATACAGCCTAGTATGTTTCCCAAAAATAGTGTGTAATTTTTGATACTGTAATACGTAAACTCCCCTTTTCCTCATAAAAAGTCACTTGAATTACAAACCTGCTTCTGCCATGTGAATTCTTTCAGCATGCTGAAATAAGAACTGCTATATTCCAATCTGGAAACCTAATAATTCCACCATTTCAAAAGGTAGCATATGTGCAAGATTCAAACATACTGAAGGAAAAAGTTTGAACCAAAAGGAAAACAATCCTCAAAATGAGACTCCAGAAATTGATGGTTTAGCAAATGAAATGTTTCAACAAGCTGGTGCACTCATTTCTCCATGCCAGGAAATTTGGAAGAGAGTGATTTGGCCAACAGATTAGAATCAATCCATAATTGTGCCCATTCCAAAGGAAGGTGGCCCAACACAATGCTCAAATTATAGAACAATATCATCAATACTACATAAAATAAACTTTTTTTCTGAAGATTTTTCCAACAATGGTTGCAGCAATACATCAAAAAGAGCTGCTAGAAATTCACTCCTGATTCGTAACTGTACTTGGAACAAGGGATATCATTACTGAGACAGTTAAGATTTATTGTGTCAACTTAGCTGATAAACACATGTGGGATCAATAGAGCAGAGAAATATGGGCCCGAGGAGCCTTGCCTTTCTAGTTCTCAGGTCTCTTGCTCTCTAAGGTTTGGAACAGGGTAAAGCTGCCTTAGCCAGTTCCCTATTTCAGCTGACAAGACTCACTTCCTGCAAGACATCCCTGAGGAGAAGCCATGGACCTATCCTGAGGCAGAACCCTAGGTGCTGGAGCAGCTGTATGGAAATCCCTGCCAGCACTGAGATGCTGACATGCCCACTGATTCGACAGTCCTCCTGAATTTGGTATCATTGTGTGTGCTTTGTGAGATTGAACAGGACTTTGTAGATTGGTGTGGGATATATGGGCTAATGTTGGACTTACGGGCCTGAACAGCACTCAGTTAGGATACTTTCTTTATGTACGCTTACCCTTTATAAAAAACATGGACATAAGAGTTTCTTTAGAATTGTTTCCATAGTTTACCCAGAGTAATATAATTACTGAAGTCAGATAGATTTCGACCAAAAGCAGAAAATAAAAGAAAGATCTTAATTTGTCTTTCATTGACTCTGCTAAAGTATTTGATTATATGGGTTAAAATACACTATGTGTAGTCTTGAGTACTGAATTGCGCTCCTACAATACATGGAACAAGAAGTAGTTGTGTAAACAGAATAAGGAAATACTGAATGCTTTAAAATCAGAAAAGGTGTCAATTGCCAATGCTATGTTCTTTCTCTTAACTCTTGAGAAAAGTGTACATTTGCACCTTCTCACCATAATTATTCAATCTGTATGATGAGCACAGAACACAGATAATCTGATAATCTGGATTATTTGAAGAATTCGACATTTGGAGGTAGGTTTATGAATAACCTGCTTTATACAGATGACAGAAGCTTGTTTACTGAAAGAGAGGAGAACTTGAAGCACATACACTTGAAAATCAAAGATTGAAGTCTAAATTATGGATTATAATTTAATGTAAAGTAATAACCACAACTTCTTCATGGTAAATGTAGAGAGATTGATATTGTCAAGGATTTTGTCTTACTTGTATCCACAATTAATATGCATGAAAGCAGCACTCAAGAGATCAGAGGATGCATTACATAGGGTATAAGACCTATTTGCAGTACAAGATTTATTTGAAAATCAAGTATGCTACTTTGTGGTCTAAGGTGTGCCTGACCCAAGCCATGACATTTTAAACCACTTCATGTGAAAATTGGACACTGAATATGGAAGGCAGTAGGAAAATCATTGCATTTGGTTTGTGACATATATCAGATATATTTGATACATATAATGATTATATATATGCATATATATATATATATATATATATATATAATCTTTAGAGAAGTACAACCAGAATGTTTCTTAGAGGCAAGGATAGGGAGACTTCCTCTCCTATAATTTGGACTTATTGCCAGGAAAGGCTAGTGGAGAAGAACATCAATGCTTGCTAAAGCATCTGGGCAAAAAAGTGGAAGATCTTCCAAGACCTTCCACAGGATCGGTTGACAACATGGATATCTTGATGGGTGTAAACATAAGAGTAACTGTGAGGATGGCCCAGGGCTGGGCAGCATTTCCTTCTGTTTTACCTACTTCTCTAAGTCAGAAGTGATTCAATGGCAGCTAAAAATAGAATTATTGTTGGTGCAAACCCCTCCAAGCAAGGGGCAATCTTACCAGACTGAAATTAATTTTCTCAAGTCCTTAACGACTGTAAGTCAAAATTCTGGCATTGTCAATGTTATTGTCTTTCTCTTAGTTCTTGAAAAAATCCTATTTTATTGAACTTCCTGTCATTGAATAAATTCCCAACTTAGGCTGACCCTATAGGGCAGAATAGAACTGTGCTTGTGGGTTTCCAAGACTGCCCCCTTCAGGGAGCATAGAGCTTCATGTTTCACCTGTGCAGGGTTGGTAGGTTTGAACCGCCAACTTCTCTTTTGCAGGTCACTGTGGAGCAAGCACATTTTGCCACCAGAGACACTTGTCTTCTGGTAGCCTCAACTAGTTCTTGATTCCTTGCTTCATAGGCTAATCATCACCTCCTATCTTCCCTCCTTAGGGTGGGAATGTCATTCCTTCTCTCAGTTTGCTTTAAAACTCACTGCTTTGAAGATATGAGGATTAAGACTCACCTCACCTATTCATAATAACTGTCCTGGAGTCCATTCTGACCCTTAGTGAACCTTTTGCACAGGGTAAAACTGCCACGGTGAATCCCAGAGACTGGAACTCTTTGCTGGAGAGGAATCTTCCTCTTTCTGATGGGCTGCTCGTGACTTTGGACTGCTGACCTTTGGATGAACAACCCAAATTTAACCACGAAACCACCAGGGATCCTAGTAGTCACCTTCTCCCAGAACACAGTCTTCACTTGTGGCCCATACAAGGGCGCCTTCACATAGGCAAGGGTCAGGGCTTCAGGATCTTTGACTGCAGTATGTTAAATTATGAATAAATTATTCAATTCTAACAGGGATTTAGCTTTGAACGCTAATTCTGTTCTTCTCACTGTGCATACAGAGTGTCATTTTCCCTTCTGAGATTGAGTGGTATGGAAAGGGGTCATGGAAAACAGAATATAGTAGGATACCTAGAAAAGCCTGAACACATTTTATTTGCCTCCATCATACATACTTAGGTCATAAAATATATCAATTATATTTCTGTATATTATAATCATATTTTTGTGTATTGCTGCCCAGTTGATTGTGATTCATGGCTACCCATATTTGTAGAGTATAACTGGTCTAGATTGCACTTTCTTTGGGGTTTGGCTGTTGCTATCATTGGGAAGCTGATGAACAAGCCTGTCTTACAAAGTGCTTCTGGGTGTGTTCAAACAGCTAACGATTCATCTATTAGATGAGCACTAAAACAGATTGTATAGCCTATTATCATTTTCTCTCTGATAGATACTTTACAAAACATACATTGCAACTTCAATAAGTTGCTTATAAATTGGTTTTACTTCACTGAAGATTATTGTAAATAATCTTAATAAGAGACTTTATATATTGTGACTATTCATATCCACAAATATTCAACACTCTGATGTTTATCTATTTTACAGTTGTCTTAGGTTTAAAAGATGAGCAAATACTTTTTAATTCACTGTTTTAGCTGCACTGGCATTTTTCTCCTCGCTAAGCAATGAGAATAGTTTTCATTTTCCCCATGAACAATCAGGTTACATGAATTTCAATGATCTCTTTTCTGGCCTAAATTAGAATATAGATCGAAGGACATATTTTTATTTTTCCCCAATTCACTTAGCTTCTTCAATTTTTGTTGAAAATTATTTTACTCTTGTTTTTCTTTCCAATTTTTTGACCTTTACATTCTTCAAACGATATGCCTGCCTTTTCAAAATGATGACCAATATGAATATTGACAGACAATATAATGAAGAAATTGCATAAAGTATTACATTTAAATTTCATGTTTGAATTTCAGGGAAAACAGATTTACTATCTAATGCTTTTACCACAGCTCTAAGAATGCAAATTCCATTGGTATTACTTATACTAGTACTGAGACTGAAATTTCCCATTTGGTAAACTTGGCACGAAGAGTGAAAACACTGAAAAATGTCACTTTCATCTTAGAACTTCTGATTTCTCAGATGTAGAAAATGGGTGGAAATGTATGATTATAATTTTCAAAGCGTAATATATTAGAATTTAATATTACATTAGAATACCCTATGGAAAACTATTTAAATAGAGATTTAACTAATATAACCATATGAATTTTACAAGATTAAAAAAAGTTACACCTTCTCCACAATCATGTACCCATGAACAAAAATAGATATATGTATCAAGGGCATGTAAAGCTGGTCAGAGCCGTGTGAGTGTTTTGACAATCACTCCTGCATTATGTTGCTATTATGTGTCATCCATTCAGGACAGTAAACAAAATCTCCTGCCTTCTTCCCAATACTTGCTATGTTTGAATTCACTATTGCAGCTAATTTCAACCCCTCTGATTAAGGATGTTTCTCTTCTATATAAACCGCCTGCTTCATCAAGTATGAGAGCCTTACTGGTAACATGTTCAAAGTGTGATAAAATCTCCCTATCTTTACTTCTAAGGAACAATCTAGTTGTATTTCTTCCAAGACAAATTTGTTTTACTTATGTGTGGCCATGTCACATTCATTATTCTTGACAACACCATCAAACAAAAGTCATTAATTTTTGTCTTCCTTCTTCATTGTCCTGCTTTTATATGGATATGAAGTGGTTGCACATCCAATAGCTTAACCCACTTTTTAAAAGTGAATGTCAAAATCCAATACCACTATCACAATTCAATTTGTATTCTGGGGATCTGGTTTATTTGAAGATGAATGCAGCATCAGGATTAGAGAAAGGCTTGTTAAAAACCTGCAATATTTAAATGACACAGCTTGCTAGCTGAAAATGAGAAGTATTGGAAGCACTTGCTGATGAAGATAAAGTACTGCAGTCATCCAGAGATCAAAGAATGCGTTGCACTGAGTAAGTTTGTGGTACAAAAGCGGTTTAAAGTGTCTGAAAACAAGGATGTTACTTTGAGGACTATGGCAAGTCTGACCTAATCGATGGCATTTTCATTTGCCCCATATTCATGTGAAAGCTGAATATTGAAGAAGAAAAACTGAGAAAAGAATTGATGCTTTTGGATTGTGCTGGTGAAGAATATTTAAAGAGCTATGGATTGACAAAAAAAAAATACTCCTGGGCTGAGCCCTGGTGGCACAAGTGGTTGTGTGCAGGACTGCAGCCCGCGGGCTTGGTGGTTCAAATCCAGCAGCAGCTCTCAAGAGCAGCACTGGGTAGCTCCCATGGCCACTGGAGGGCAGTGATTCCCACAAAAACACAAACAAACAAACAATACTTGCCTTGGACTAAGTTACAGCCAGAATGTTTGGTAGTGGCAAGGATGGTGAGATTTCTCTCATGTGCCTTGGATGTGCTATAAGGAGAGACCAATTCTTATAGCAGGGCATCGTGCTTGGTGAAGTAGAGCAGCAGTGCAAATGAGGAAGACACAACAAAATGGGCCGCTGCAGTGCCTACAAATGGCACAGAGGCTGAACGTTAAGAACAGTTGTGAGCACAGTGCAGGGCAAGGCTGTGTATTTGTTGTACACAGGGTGGCTATGAGTGTTTTTGCTTTTTGTGTACAGGCAACGCTCACACCACTTCACTTTATTGTTGTGGCAGTGACACAGTCAACTTGCGAAGAGGTGGAGTCTAGCTGTCCATCAGGTCAGAGCCAATGAGAACTGTGTGTGTACCTGCCTTTCTCCAGAGGACTCTGGGAATTCCTGTCTTCATTCCTGAAATTGGGAATGTGAAATTTACCACAAAATGTGATAAATATATTCCATATAATACCATTGAATCATAAAGAATTGATGTGATGGTGCCAAATAATAATAAAAATTACAATAAAGTGTATAACACACATTATTTTTTAGTTTCCCAGCCTTTATAAGAGTTATATTGACAGTACAAATCACTGTATTAGATGTGAATGAACCATATAAAATCTTTGAAATATTTAAAAATATACAAAAATGTGACAGACATGATGGCAGAATGGCAGCGGTAAGCTTGTTTTTGTTTTGTTTTTTAATAGATCTACTTGATCCAGAATGTCACACACTTTTACTTTGTAAATAAATAAATAAAACTGCAAATATTGAAAATCCAATGTGTTAGTCTGGGTTGACTAGAAAAACAAATTCATACACACTCATATGTGTGTAATACAGAACTTCATATCAAAGAAGAAATCTATGTAAAGAAAACATCTCAGCCCAGTCTAGATCAAGTCTTTAAGTCCAGTATTAGCCCATATGTCCAATACCAATCTATAAATTCCTCCTCAGAATCATGAAACACATGCAATGGTGCTGAATTCAGGAAGATCACAGGCTAGTGGAAATTCTTGTGGATCCAGTGGTGGTGTAAGCATCTCAGAATGGTGTGGGCCTCCATATGGTTTCTCCAGCTCCAGGGCTCTAGTACAGACCTATATATCTTGTCATCAGGAATATGAAGCAAAGTGTGTGTGTCCCAATTTCAGGAATGAATACAGTAATTCGCAGAATCCTCTGGAGAAAGGTATGTGCACACAGAGTCCTCATTGGCTGTGGCCTGTTAGACAGGCTAGACTCCACCCCTTCGCAACTTGAGTATGCTACTGCCACAACAATAAAGTGAAGTGGAATGAGGTTTCCTATACTTGAAAAGCAAAAACACTTTCAATGTTCCCCAGAAAGTGAATGGACAAACAAAATGTGATAAATATATCCAATATAATATTATTGACTCATAAAGAGAAATAAAATTTGGATGCAGGCCATCATATGGTTGACCCTTATAAATGGCATGTTGAGTAATTTCAAACACAAAAGGACAAACATTGTGTGATTCCACTTACATGAAATAGCTAGAGTATGCAAATGCTTCAGATTGGTTAGTCTTCTTCCAATTCTGATGCCTGCTCCTTCATGTAGGCCAGATTCTTGTGTTATTTTGAGCCGTTTAGTGTCTGAAAAAAGTTTTTAAAAGTTCACAAGGGTCAAAGTACAACACTGCTATTCCCAAACTAAATTTAGAGATCGATTTAAGAATACATAGATAAGGTGTATTTTATAGTAATGACCGAAGAGCTGAAAAGATGTGGGATGACATCAAAAAATCATATAGAAATAAAATGACAGGGCTTTAAAAAGATGGACTCGATGCTGATCCAGCTCCTGGACATGAAATCGGACCACAGACTCCTGAGCCCCGCCCTCTGCTTCCCTTCACCTGTGGACCCTGGATCCCCACAAAGTAGCGAGCTGTGGACCTTCATGAAAAGGTGCAAGCAGGTCCTAAACCTTCTGCATACCGAGGACATGCGTTTCCTGAGGGAGGGTGGAGAGCCTGCGTGGGAAATGCCACCTGCTACTCCTAAAGCCAAATCAGAAGAAAATGCCAAGGAAGATAAAACAGGTAATAATAAGAAGGGAGGAAACATAAAGACAAAGGAACCATCAAGTGAGAAAAGTGACCTAGAAATTGATGGTGAAGGTGAGATTGAACCAGAAATTGATGTCACTCAAGAAATGGTGATGAAGCTCCAGAGGTCAGTGAAGAGATTGATGATGGATCAGGCAAATGACAAGAAAGTGGCTGTCATTGATGCCCGAAAGGATGGCGCACTACAGAAAGCTATTGATCTCTTCACTGATGCCATCACACTGAATCCTCGCCTGGTCATTCTTTATGCCAAGAGAGCCAGTGTCTATGTCAAATTACAGAAGCCAAATGCTTCCCTCCTAGACTGTGACAGAGTCATCGAAATTAATCCTGATTCAGCTCAGCCTTATGGGTGGAGAGGAAACGTACCCAGACTTTTGGGCCTTTGGGAAGAAACTGTACATGACCTTGCACTTGCTTGTAAACAGGACTATGATGAAGACACTAGTGGAATGCTGAAAGAAGTTCAGCTGAAGGCCCCGAAAATTGCAGAACATCAGTGAAAATATGAGGAAAAATATGAAAAGCAAAAAATCAAAGAAAAAGTACAGAAGATTAACAAAACCTGGAAAGAGCATGAAGGAGCCCAGAGGGAGGAAGAAGCTAGAGGACATCAGGAGCTGAAAATGGATCCTTTCCAGGTGGCTTTCCTCGGGTGGTGGTGGTGGGGGGGGTGGTGCCTGCTGGTAATTTTCCTGGAGGAATGCCTGGAATGGGAGTGGATAGGGGTGGAATGGAAGGAATCTTGAGTTCAAAGAGATTCTTGCTGCCATGCAGGATCCAGAAGCTCTGGTGATGTTCCAGGATGTGACCAAGCACCCAGCACATATGTCAAAATTTCAGAGGAACCCGAAGAGTATGAATATCATCTTAAATTGTCATTCAAGTACAACTTTGATGAAGATAATTCAAAACTGGTTGCAACAGGATATTTATAGGGAATTATCAGGCATAGAAGCCAGACTCAGAAGAAGACATAGAAAAACAAATACCATTGTTAATTTCACTGAGTTGGTTTCCACCTATAACAACTTTATGCACATGAGAATAAAATGCTGCTCTATCCTGCACCATCCTCACAACTGGTCCTATGCTTGAGTTCATTGTTTCAGCCACCGTGTCAGTCCAACTTGGGAATGGTCTTCCTCAAAAAATAAAAGAAGAGAGTCATGCATACTGTTACTGATGTGGAAGGGATCTTCGTTGAAAGCAGAAAACAACCTAAAGTTGGTTGCCTGTGTTTAAAAGATAGGGCATACTTGTATGTAAGACATAGAATATATGCGCTGAAATCGGAAAGATATGAGGGTAAAGCCATTGCCATAAAGTCAGGAGACTTTGGTGGCATGGTGGCTACACTTTAGGCTGCCAACTACAAGATCAATCACTTAAAGCTTGCAGCCACCTACAGGAGATGATGGATCTGCCTGCACCCACAGAGAGGTAATGTCTTAGAAACTCAGCAGCACAGTTCTACTCTGTCTTGGTGGGATCATTATGAGTCAGAATCAACTTAGTAGCATTGGTGGTGATAGAGGTCTAGTTCATATATTTACAAGTTTACTCCAAATGAACCATGTGTGCACATGCCTCTGTGATCAGTAATGGCTGCAGTCATGTTTCCTAATGCTGGACTTCGCTTGCACTCTTTAGGGTGCCTTCCATTAAATGACTCAATGAGTGTGTTGGATCTACTGGATCAGTTCAATTCAAGATAGTGATGTCAGCATAGAAGGTTATGGAAACTCCTTTTTTGGGACACAAAGGAGTAAACCTGATGGATTTTCCCTAAGGAGACAGGATGACTGTGGAGGCTTATTAGGAAGATGTTTTAAGAAATTGTAAGCTACATTGGTGCAAAAAAAAAAATAGGACAGGAAGCTTACTGTGGATTTCTTTTCCTCTACCAACACAATGCACTTATGCACATTTTCAAGAATATAAAGGGCAATTCTATAGGAATTTCATTGGGAAACATGACCCCATCCAGTATAAAGCCTTATCTTATCCCTTCAGAACTCTTTGTGTTCCCCAAAGTCAAAGAACCTTTAAAAGTGACACTAATAGTGTCCCTACAGGATGCCCAAACTACTGTTTTAATGTGGTGTAAAACAGAGTGCAAAATTCTTAAAGAAGGGTTAAAGAAATGGAAACACTGTCTTCAGAAGTATTCAGACTTATATCGAGGATACGTATTAAGAAACAATATTTCATATTTTAATTTTTGTTTATAATGGTTTCTATGATTTTGCAGCAATATTTTCAGATTCATTTTTCATATATAGAAAATACCCATAGAAATACTTATACCTATATGTAAGGCTTTCAAGTATTTTTAGAGGATACATGAGTCTATTAATAACACTTTTTTTCTGTTATAGGCAATTTAGCATTGTTAATATTCAGTTGATATGTCATGTTAGCATAAATCTAGTGCAATAAGGAATGCAGTTTGCTTCTTTATGGTTTATTTGTTGAAGGTTTTCTTAATCCTTCCTTTTCTATCTCCATTGCAACAAGATAAAACATTAAAATACAAGTAAAAATGAATATTTTAAAGTAGGATATTCACTTACTTTGTGAGGCAGCCACCTAATCTGGTGTCAATTTGAGGATTAAGAATGTAGGGGTGGAGTCTAGGCTGTCAATCTGAGATAGACTTCTGTACGAGACTTCTGTGTGAGCATGGCCTTCTCTGAGAATTCGGGAAATGTGGTACTTTCTTCTTGGAGGTGGGAGAGACTCTCTTGGTTCACTTCCTTGGAGATTTTCTACTGACAATAGTCGCTTGTAGACTACTGGCAAGACTTATTTCCTGTGAGACATCCCTGAGAAGAAGGCACATGGAGCTATCCTAGTGCCCTGAGCCAGAAAAGCCACATGGATGCAACCAGACCTCTGAAGTCAGAGGAGCCACTTGGAGACCCCTGCCAGTGCTGAGATGTTTACAACGTCACTGGATCCAAAGGCATTCTATTCATGTGGCTTGTGATCCTCTTGCATCTGACATCATTGTATGTGTTTCATGTGTGTAAAGAAGAATTTATAGACTGGTATCAGACATATGGGCTAACATCAGACTTGTGGGCTAGGACTGGACTGGATTGGAATGCTTTCTTAATGTACAATTACCTTTTATATAAAGGTAATTATATACATATATTACATACATATGTGTTTATGCATTTGTTTCTCTAGTCTACCTAGACAAACATACTTAATAAATGATTTCAGTAAAAAAAAAATGAAATATTGCTGGGCCTCCCACTCCCACCAGAGGGCAGTGATGCCCCTGCCAACAACAACAACCACCACCACAACAAAACCAAACAACAATAAAGAAAATATTAATGTCAAAATAATTATGGGGAAAGTTGAGATTTTGATCACCTGTTTTTGATACTAGACACACTGAGGTGAATAGAAAATAGTTTGGCTTTTCTAGGAAACAAAATTACTGTTATGTCTTACATGTACCTGAAAGTTCCACTCTTCACACTCTGTGTGAAGGAAAGTCAGATAATGAGGAGACTGATTCTATTTCCTTCAGCCCAGTTATGTTATATTTACAGTATTTTTGTAGTGTCTGTGACCATAGGAGTTCATTGATTATGAAATATGTACACAGAAATTGCAATGAGAATCTATTATTAAAGAGCTAATTTTAAGACTACAAAGATGCAATTTACAAAAACCTTAAGAGTGCACTAGTAAACATGGGAACAATTATTATCTCTGGGTTACCTAACAAAGATTCTCATAGCTGAATAAATTAATTTTAAGAGCCAAAAGTGGACATCCCTCTGGGACAGAAATGTCAAGTTGTTAAACCATAAAAGGAGAAACATTTGCATCTTAGTATGCTACTTCCTAGTTTTCTTTCAGGTGATTTAAAGTAATGACATTTTAATCCAACTCCAAAATAAATGACTGATGATGCTTTTAATCCTCAACAGTGAAAGTTAGTCATGTCTGATGGATAATTTGTTTAAAATTATGCCCCCGCATCCCCTGATTTTTTTCCTTGAGGGAAAATTATGCTTCTATAACATGACTAGGACCATCATAACTGGTCCTAGCATAATTGGACATAAAATTCTCTGAAATACTACATATTCTTTGAAGGTATTCCAGACAGATCTCTTCCGTGTGAATGGGGATCACTAAGCAGACACAAGCAGAAATGCGATGTTCAGACATTCCATACTTTGGAGTCTTAACAGTCATATGCAAAACCTACCAAACTGGTCCATCTGTCCTTGCACATGGATGTAATATGCTATGAAAATAAACTCTTCTCTAGAACAAGATATCACTTTCTTCAAGTTGTGAGTTACAGATTAGAAGTAATAATATCAAAAACCTTACATTGTTATTCTTTAAGGAAACTACTATATGACTGCAAAAATGCTGTAGTTTTAATCTATTTCTTATAGAGCAGAATTTCATGATATCAAATAGTGTTCAGGAATGGAGTCATAATTTATTTTTCAGCCTTCCTGTGTTTCATAGTATGCAGCAGTAAAATTGATACAAAGCAGACACCACACTCTACATTGACTAGACAAGAAAATGAATTTAAAATAAGAGCAGGTTATCAAAATGGAATCTTTCAAAATGAACACTTTATTTTTAATCATATCCCCATGATGAAATACAGTGCAGAATATTTGAAGTGGCACTGTATTTTCTTTCCTAATGTTTACAGCTTCCAGACAGCCTGGGGCTTCCTTTCTACTTTAAAAGAACAAAATTCCTTTTCACTGCCCTGCTACTACTAATCATCTTTGCTACTAATTATTACTCATATATTGTCATGAACATACTGTATTATACTCACTTGCAAATAATTAATCTACTCAACAGCTATTTATTAAGAGTTTTTTTCACATATTAGAAACATTTGTGTTACAGATTGAACACTGATCAAGGACAACAGAAAATCTCTACCCCCAGGAAAGTGTCATTCTGGTAGAATGCTATCAGAACAAACATTGTGACGGGAAATAAGTGTCAGTGAGGTGATAGGGGAGGCTGATGATATGTGTTACAATTTAAGCATGGATGTCAGAGAAGGCACAATGATGTTTGAGGAGAGACTCTGCGAGAGTGAATTAAGAAGTAGGGGGATAACTCGGGGAAGGACATTCCAGGCAGAAAGTGGAGTAAGAGTAGTCCCCTGAGCTGAGAGCCACCTGGTGTGCTTGCAAAGCAGCAAGGGGGTCAGTGGGGGTCTGTAGCATGCATGCATGAGGGGAAGGTAGTAAAGGTTATGGCTATAAAGGTAGCTGGTGAAAAACTTTGGAACTTACTTCAAGTTGGAGAATTCTTTAGGTATTTTAGAGCTGACAGTGGTATGACATAGTATTCATTGTGTCTAAAAATTATCACAGCTTATTATAGAATAGACAAATCCATATCTAAGGAGGAACATTGCTTTGGAGACTTTTGCCTTAATGCATGAGAGTGATGATGCTGACTACCAAGGTGGTAATTGCCCACGTCCTAAGAAGAGGTCAGAATTTGCTTGTGTTTTGTCTATTAGATCAATGGGATAATCTGTTGGAATGCAATGTTGCTGTAAAAGGGAGAATGTCTCTATATATTTTGCCCCATGCACGCAGAAGAACTAAGTTGATATCACCTCTGAAAAACTCACTGCCATCAAGTTAATTCTGATACATAGTGACCCTATATAGGGCCAAGTGGCTTCCCCCCTGTAGTTTTCTCAGACTGGAATTATTTACAGTAGGAGAAAGCCTCTTTCTCCCAGTGGTGGTGGTTTCAAACTACTGACTTTGTGGCTAGCAGCGCCACACTTAACAAATATGCTACCGGGGCTCCTTGATGTGAACTAGGATATAAAGAGACAAACAAATAAAACCTTTTGCCAGTAAAGAAAATCAGTGTTAAATATACTGATTACATATACTGATTTCCATGATGTGCAATCAAAAGAAAAAAGTATTAAGTAGACATTGAGTACAGACAACTCAGAAGTCTTGGCTCTCTAATGCCGATTTGCCATCTAGAGGACTTCCTCAAGGTGATGAGCGTATTCAGATAAAACAGTAGTATGTAGGGTGCTTTCTTTTTTTTTTTAAGAGTTAATAGCTTTGTTTATATTTTGCAGTAAATATGCAGTTAAAATATGGTCATTTTCATAATTTCCACATGTATAGTTTAATGATAGTATCCATGACCTAGCAATTCCCCATTTGTTCCATATCCCTCAAATGAAAAGCAGTAACACCAACAGAAACTTGTACAACACTCCTTAGTCCTATGTACAATAGCCAAGTAATTTCAACATTTCAAATACACATCAACATCTGAATGCATAAACAAAGCATAGTAGAAATGTGTATTAAAACATTACCGATCCATATAAAAATGAAATCTTAATATGTGTCACAAAAATGAAATCCTAATGTGTGTTGTAAATCTGCTGAGAAAGAGATCACCAGAATTTCCTTCCCAAGTGCTTCTAGAAGACTAGAACCTCCAGTCTTTTTAATTAGGATCTGAGTGCATTAACCCTGTGAACCCTGCAGAAATTCTGGATTCTGTAAGGATGATAATAAATTAAGGGGAACTGGTATAAAATCAAGATTAAAATTTTTATTTGCCCAATGAAATAGGAAGCATATTATCATCTAAAAGCAAAGACAAGGACAGCTATGTTGGAGACTTGAAGAATAAAGACTAATTAATATAAAGTGTATCAATTATCCAGGATGTTGTTTAATGCTATATGTGAGGATGCTAACATCTGACTGTGAAAACAGGAAACTACTGTAGATCTCCATGTCTTAGTCTCTCTCTCTCTCTCTCTCTCTCTCTCCCCCCCCTTTCTTTCCATTGCAGAAGACTTAAGGAATCTTTTTTGATTAACTCAGGATAACTTGACAGATACTAGACATTGGTTTTATTGTAGTGGGTTCCTGAATTAAATCTAAAGGAATACTTTAGATAATGGAAAACAAATATTTATTTAGGTAATATGCCAAGATATGCCAAGTGATTCTATACTCTGACAGCCTTCCAAACCTTATGAAAAATTCAATTACCATTTCTGGGGAAGTTTTCCTCCTGCTGTTTGTGTTGCTGTATGACATACACATGCTCTATTTCTGACTCTTTCGTAGAAATCCTGCTGTCTCTTTCTTTCAGACTGGGCCCCTGGCATCTGCTCCAGGTTGTACATTTTATTTTCTATTTGTAGATGATTCTTTTTTTATATTCTCTGAACCTTACATTGTGTCTTCCTTAGCTTTCAACATGGCTATTTTATATTCTTTCTGACAATGCTCACCATTATGAAACTCAATGCACCTGCTATTATAAAGCATGGAAGTTGTCATTCTTGTCTCTGGCTTTAGACACACAACGTATGTAGTTCTGCATTGCCATTAGGATGATGTTCAGATTGCAAAAGCTTGTCTAGCTATCCTGGGCTCTTTTTGATCCATTCTTTCTTCCACATGTTCCTTACAAAATACTTATTCTAGACACAAAGTACCATGCTCT